>VYZS01106063.1:6375-39170 GCA_013400695.1 Neodrepanis coruscans | reverse complement strand
TTCACAGACACGTCAGCTTCACCAGCTGCTTATTAATTTATGTATTTTAAAGAAAGTAGGGAAATATGGAAAGCTTGCTTCTTATTAAGTGAGTCAGGTGTGCAGTGTGAAGGTAATAATGAGGAAACATAATGGGTTAATAGGAGAGAATTCCCACATTTAATTGTTTTCTGTTAGATGAGCTCCTTCACCAGAGTGTGATCCTTGAAATGCACACAATTCTAGCACAGTGTTTCGTATTTTAAAAGAGCTGTGATTCATTTTAGGGAGGTGGACAGAACCTAAGAGCTTTTGTACATTAACAATTTTAAATGGGGAAAAACCCCTTTTTCTTTTGTCTTTGTTTTTATGGTAGGACTTTACAAGGTACAGTATTTAAGCAAGATGGTTAATTTTATATCAAATCTGATTCTGCCACCAGTTACTTTCTACTTCTGTAGGCTGCTTACTCTGTCAGCAAGCGTTAGATGTATTACCCACAGAGCAGTAATTACATTTGACACATAATTATTATGGTTTTGATGACAAGAAGGCCTTTTCTTTTTGTGCTTTCATAACATATACTCCTGAAAGTGCTGGCTTGCTGAATACAGTTAGTTTAAAAGCACTTGGATTTAAATGGAACCCTGGGACAAAGAAAGAACTGAAAAGAAAGAGCGAGCACATTTGAAAATTCCACACATGATCTCACACAGTTGATTTTGAACAGGAAAGAAAGCCTTTAACTGTTGTCAATGCAAAGGGAGAAAAAGCTGCCTGGTTGCAGCCATGCCAGATCCCTGACAAGAAAGGAGTGCTTTTAAAGTTAATAAACTGAAGGAGGTTTGGAAAAAATGGAGGCTCCTGGCAAGGCCACATAAACTACACAAATGAGTTTCTAATCTTGCCATATGGGCATTTTTCCAAGTCTGCACCCTGAGTCACCCCCAGCTGCAGGTCTGGATGAGCAGTTTAACAATCCCTAGCCTTCTTTCTCCCCCGCCCCCCTCTTTTTTTTTTCTTATGATCAGCATGAGAGTATCATGTTTCTGGAGCCTGGCGGCTGTGTGGTATTCAAACAGGGTGAGTTTTTGAAATTCTTCCAACCCTACCTGCAGCTGCCTCTCTGCTGTGGTTAGAAAATCTGGAGTTGCAAACTTTGTAATTTGCCATTAGATTCTTCCTCCCCCATCTCCTCTTGCTTTCTCATAGCGTGCACAAGGAAAATTTAGTCTGCGAGGATGTGTTCTTCCTGTCTTTTTAGAAAGGAAAAAAAATTACCAAGACATGGACAGGGCAATGTCAATGCTCTGAATCCTTCTCTGGGAATTGGGTGGTTGTGAAGGAAACCTGAGCAGAAAAAAAATGACCTGACTTCCTTCTTGGATCCAAGAGCTGAATATCATCATCAGGGAAGCTGGGCTTGTTGTAAAGCTGGGCTTGTTGTACTGATGTGAGCTCTTCAATCAGTGCCAAGACAATGATAATCAAATTAGCATAGTATAAGACAACTCTAATTTTAGCCTGGTTTGTTATTGTAAGAGTTTGTAGAGAAGGGTAAAGGGGGAGATTAAGGCTGCTATGAGTGACTAATGCTGCATTTCAGCCTCCTAAGCCATATTTAGTGATGTGGGATATAAACATAGGCTTTCAGTACAATTTTTCCTATTTGATTTCTGCTTCCTTTCTTCTATTCCCTCTCCTAAAGATGGATTTAACTAACTACCATTTAGGTGGATGCTGATTGACAGGTATTTATTATTGGTGCTGTGTGGCAGGCGCACCCAGCCCCCATCAGGCCTGATCCCAGTGTTTTGTGGCTGTCTGGACCATTGGCATGTTTGGCCATGGGCCCCAACCCAAATAGGTTATAACTGGACCCCCCACAGGTAGTCCCACCTTGGGGTATCCTTTCCTGGGAGCAGTGGAGCAGCTTGGGGAAACTCCACTCAGGGACTGTGTCGCCACCAGTGAATGCTACCTAGCATTCAGTGCATGAACTACCACCACTCTGAGTCTGTAGACTGTTCAGTGTCATCAGGGTGTCATGGTCACCTCTCCCGTTTGTTAGTTTTGACCATTGATTTTGGTTGTGAGTCAAAGTTTGTCAGAATTCATTACCTGTGTGAGGTGGGTTTCATGTACCTCCATGGCATTCTGTAAACCCTGAATCCTTTTTTTTCCCTACAATGAGTCCACACATATACATTAAGCTGCTATTCTTTGGGGCTGTCAGAATTGCATAGCAGCCTGAAGCGTGGCAGTATGATAAAGTTTTCAGGCCCTGTTTAGTTAAGGCTGAAAATCTGGGACCCAGCCAATCTTTACCACTCAGGGCTCTTTTCACAGTCCAAAATGATTTGGCTTAAACATTTCCAACTGTGATGAGGTCTCATTTCAGTGATTATACAGTCATTCACTTTTCCACATCAACATCAAAGTCATTAACAACTGAGTATTATTGCATTGGCTGGAATTCAGTTAAGGACTAGAGGGATGTTGCTCTTTATTAAGATAAATCATTGCCTTGGTTATGTCACCCATGAAATAATCAATTTACTGTGTTGGTTAATTTCCTCTCTCTTTGATCTGTGAATTAAATTCAGCAGATCATTGTTCCACACAACTGCAGTGTGAAGGATACTTTAAAATAAATGCACCGCATTTTCTAATGGTACAAGTCTGGTAACTGTAAAACAAGACTGCATGTGGCCTGATCCATTTCAACAATTCTCTTTGAAAGCTTCAGTGGGAAATGAACCATTAGCACCTATTTGGGTGATATACCCTCAAGATTCCTGAGGAATGAACAGAAGGAAAAAGCTAGCAGAATTGACTCTGAAGCCTTCAGAGTTAAGTTCATTGCCAAGGGAGTGAAAATGTTTTTATCAAGGTGTATGGCTATTTCTTGACAATCTTCATGAGTTTTACTTACTGAGGTGCTTACTTTAAGGATTTTATTCAAAAGTAACTACTCATAAGCTGAATATTGTGAACAAAATAAAACTGAATAATACAATGCATTGATACTGATTTATAGTCTAATCTCCTTTTGCATTGAACTACAGATTCTGAAATTAAACATGTATAAATAAATCCACATCAACTGTGAAAGTCACTACACCTATCAAGCAGAAAGTGATTATGAAAAACTAAAACACAAATTTGATTCTTGGTTTTGCACAATTTCACAGCATGTGGGTATTTAAATCTCACTTTCCTAATATTAATCTCTAACTTTTCACAGATTAAATAGTATAATCCAGGCTAATTAAAATCAACATGGACTTCCTCAGTATTTCTCTAATGTAAACTCAGATACATGCCTCTTCTAAAACTTGAGCTCCTCTGTATGCCCATTAGACTCCAGTCCATGATGCATTGTGAGCTTTGAAAAACAGAAACAGCATGTGATGTGGTTTTAAGAAACTGAGCTCATGTTATGTTGCAAAATGTGCCTAATATTCTTCTACCGATAGTGTCACTGGACTCAGCTGGCCAATGCTCTCTACACCTCCTTGACCAAGTCCACTGCTTTGTTTCCCAAACTATTTTACACGAGGATGCCACATCCTCGGTGTTAGGCACATTAAACCCCTCATGTTGCAAAAGCTGCTTGATCTTTGAAGGAAGACGATGTACAAATTAAGAAGAATTGTTGTATTGTTGCCAATCTCACACAATTATACTGCTAAGGTTACTGTAAAAATCTAATTTTCTTAGGGTCTGAGGTAAAAGTCATGTAATAATAGGTTTCTGATTGTGGAAACAAGATACAGAAATTCTTTCACATGTTTATAGCTTAGAGCTGTATGTATATATGTCCTAAAGATTCTAGAACATGGACTGATGGGAATGGATTTTTGAAAGAAAATACATATTAAAATACTATTTTTGTTATAATAGTTGAACTAAAATTCCTGACTGAACCAAAAAAAATTAGCTCTGCTAAATCAAATTTACACTACCTGAGTAAAATATTTTCACTAATTCTCAGGTTGAAGTTAGGGATTTGAGCAACAGATTAAGAATATATACTACTGATTTATTATAACACCACCTATTCACTTAAAAATTAATGAAAGCTGATTGCAGGCTGGTTTCTACAGCAATTACTTACAGAGTTTCTCCTCATATTTAACAAAAATTGTGTGTGATTCCATGAAACAAAAACAATTTGTGTTAACAAATTACCTCAGTGCATTTCAAAGTCTTCATGAAACAGAATATACCGCAGCCGAGTACGCAGGAGAATGAACGCTAATGAAAGTTCAAAGTCATACGTAGAAATTCAAGGTAAATCAGTCAGGATATTCAGAAGATGTGAGGAAGCTTAGTATTGAACAGCTAATTGCAACTGCAGTGAACCTGATTAATGCACATGACAATCTTATATTGCTTATAAACCTTCTCACTTGCAATCAACTTACTATTTTCAAATTAATTGCATTTGTTAGTTTCTCCTTGTCAATTGTTCCATATTCATCATCCTTTTGCCAGTTAGTTCTCACTTCTAACTAATCATTTTAAGAGCAGAAAGTAAAAACATTGCTATTCCTCATGCGTGGTTGCTTATTTTGTTGACATGAATGCATAGTAACTGCAAGTTTCTTCAAGCTGTTGTGGGATATTTATTTTTTAGTTGCCATGAGGTCATACACTTGGAGTTCTTAGATGACAGAAACTCCTGGTGGAGTTTTGAACACATTTAGCTTTTGTAATTCTGCTTCAGGCAGTAGCAGGCAAGTTAAACAATCACTGATTGACTTCTATTAACCAATCTGTAAGACAGATAGGCTCAGGAATGCAACCTATAGACAGATTCTTGAAATACAGCCAAGACAGGAATCTTAGAGAAATTCCCAAAATAGGAGATAATACTCACCTTGTTGGCTTTTTTTTTTCTCCTTAGATAACATTCCTTACTTTATAAGACACTATTCTTTCTGTGCTTTAGGTACTTGATTTGAAATGTTCATCCATAAGTCACTGATTATTAAGAAAAATAAATTGCTTATCAAACACCTGATTTTGTACCTATGCTATCTTGCATGAAAAAAAAAAAATTTTTCTTCTAAGGTTGCTGAAGAATTTAAGTTGAAAAATTAATGTAGTGGTTTCTTTGGTATAAACTGGCTAGAAGTCCCAGGAGGAAGTTGCTGTGCAGAGACACTCCTGATCTGTCCTTGGATTATCTGCTGGCAACAGGGTAAACTGGAGCCAAGATGTACTTGGTATGCATTTCTTTCCTTAATGAGCAACTCCACTGAGCTCAATAAAGGGGAGAGGAAGGAGCCAGAATGATACCTTTCTCTATCTGTACAGGAAGAAACACAGCTCTGCTATAGAACACATTCTCTATCCCATGTTGGTTTTCAGAATTATTCCACATATCCCATGACCTCCCTTAACAGATCAGAGTGATACAAGTCAATTCCTGATTGTATAAACCATTAGTGATGTGATATCATAGACTTTGATAGACTTTGTTTAGATCTCAATATTTTTTTTGTTTTAAAAGTCTGGGCTAGATTTATTTATTGCATGAGACTTATTCAATTGCTAGAGCTGTAAGTCAAATAAATTTCTCCAGGGAAAATAAATTTATTATTACATATTCTAGGGGAAAAATTGTAATTAATGATTTGGGGTTTACGACTCTTTTAATTTTCATTCTTATGTCAAAAAACATCTATCATACTGTTTGGTCCTTCAAGCTTTCTGTGTATGAGTGCTCAGACTTAAGTAGCAGTTCTTCAGTTTTGGAGGGTTTATAGAGACAGCCCCAGGAGCCCAAGTGCATTTATATATTTGACATCTCACATATTAGTCAAATCAATGGCAATGAAAATGCTTAACATTCTTCTTAAAAACAAAACCTTGTAATCTTTTACCCTCCCTCTCATCTTGTCATTATCTCCCTTCTTGCAGACTGCCAAAGAGGAAAAATTTTTCCAAAGCCTTGAATACCAAATCTAGTATTCTTTTCTATGTTAGCACTTATACCCTCCCTTGAGTGCTTATGCAGTAGGTGAGCAGCAAAAGGAGCAGTATAGTTCACAATAGTATATAAAAGATTGACTGTCAGCAGCTGAGGTTACCATAAATTGACTTTTCAGTAAAATTTTGGTTTTGCTTGTCCATTCATCTACTACAGTGCCAGATTATAGGAAGCAAACAGGCAGTGGAAGTTCATTAATTCATCAAAGGATACTATTATCTAGATTTCAAATGTGAGTTCTAATTGTCTGTTACCCATGCTGGAAGGTGAGTGGCAATGAAACCAGATAACCAAGAAACCATTTCCTCTTTCTTACTAACACAAAATGATACTGCTTCTGCTAAGATTATTGTATATGGTGAAGAAAATATTTAGCATGGTGATTGTTGCTTCAACAGAACAGAATCTATCCCCGATAATGAGTTCCCATAGGCAGTTAGGGACTTCTGGAAGCACAGACTTTTTGAAAAACAACCAAACATTAGCTTTCTTTAGATACTTTGTGTGATTGTGTGATTTCCTATTTAAAATTGCTTCTGTTTGGGGTAGAAAAAACAGTAATCTCAAGAGCTTGCCAGAAGAGAAAATATATTCCTAGAGTGACCTAACTGGTTGATATTAAAGCTTTTTTTTTTTTCCCAACAAATTGTCATTAATAAACTTTCGTTCAGCTATGTATCAAGTGTTTTCAAATAAACATGATTTCTGTTGCTAGAATAAAATATGTGATCATATTCCCTAAAACTAATTGACTTCCTACATTTTTTTATGCATTCATTTCTGTGTCATGCTCAGGATAATTCCTGAACATATAAGGAAAACATTACAAGAAATATTTTTCACTGTACAGGTCTGTTGTTTTTTATTCAGTTGAGACCAGCATGATATAACAGATGTTTTCTTTAACCTGGAATATATCTTATCATAGAGAGTTTTTGGGAGTCAGATAGAGATACTGTCTCACAAAGGCAGGTGACTGGAGTGTGTCTGTCTGCAACAGGAAGGAAGAGGTGATGGTACAGCCTGACTCATCTTTTCACATACCAGGGCACATGTTGACAGTTGAGTTAAAGCCTGACCATGGTATTTTTAGATGGTCCAGGGGAAGATGAAAAAAAAAAAAGCTCCTGTTTGGTACTTCTCACCACTTTCATGTAATTAAACTTTTGAGTAGTATTTCTGGGCATTGGAGCATTACTGTTACAGATGCACAGTGGAGTACCAGAAAAAGGAAAACCAGACAAATTTATGTAAGCATTTTCATTAATTGTTAAGATGACCTTGCCGATGATAGAGACTCATATTCTGTTCTTAACTGATTCAGAATGGGAAATGAAATCAAGATCTATATCTTATGTCCACATGAGCTAGCCATTATTCTAAGATGACTGTGCTGTCACTGAGAACCAATGAAATATTTAAACAACTTTGAAAACTGCAAGTTTTTGAATAGTATATTGCCACGTGGTCATTGTTCATATGAATTCAGTCTTGCCCAGTTCTTTGCAGGAGTGAATAGTCAATATTATACGTATGGGAAGGAAGCCTGTTACTTCAAAACATGCACTAGGCTTTTCATTATGGTATCCCTAGAAGGGTGGTTCAAGGAATGACTTTTGATTTGCAGTACCATCTATGAATGCACAAGTATGGCAGCCTTCAAATTTGTAGATAATTAAGCCTCCATCTGTTTTAAAATTATAACTTGAAACTAGATCAAACCTAATGGTTGATATTTTTGACATTTTTTCCTTTTATATGTCAAAAAAGTTGTCTAATATGGGATACACTAGATCTCATATAATTTGAGATTGGATTGCACCAGTGAGTATTGTGATGGGAGATCAGGGTACAACAGGGATCCTTCACATAGGCTAAAGTACCTCTGGAACATACAGGTACAATTTATTATATTAATTTTTGTTTCAATGCAGCCAACAGTGTTACTTAGTAAAGAGCACTGTACAAAAGTCTTATAACATGCAGTGAAAATGTATTAGTATTCAGTTATTTGTGAATAATATATCAAACATAGTAATTACTACTGAAGAATTTAGTCAGTTCTAATAGGCATCTTTTAATTTTGCTGTCCTTTGTGTTGATAAGGCTACAACTTCTGGCAATATTCTTCCATACTGTCACTAAAAACAGATCAATTACAGCATATCCTTTTAGCAAGTTAGAAATAAAATATGCTAAGGATATTAAAAATGTGCCAAGTGTGTTACACCCACTGCCAGTTTCAGTACTAGTAAAATTATCCAGTTTTGCAAGTCATTGCCTGTTGCTATTCACAGATTATGTGAATAGCCCTCTAGCTTTCATTCAAAGCCTTCTATTTTTGAGCAAGAATTTGAAGGAATTTATATTTTTAAGTGTTTGTGATTAGACACAGTAATGAAAGCAACTAAAAAAGAAAATCTAGCAGGCTTTTACCACCTACAGATTTTTCTTTCTTTAGTGTAGGATAAGTCTGACATTCAGCCTCTAGCTATAGTATACATTTTCAGAATTTGTTAACAGAATTTGTTTATTACGAGAAGTTGATTTAATATATCACTATTTAGGAAATACATTCTGAAACATATAAATTGTGATTTGAATGGTGATGGTGTAGGTAAGGTAAAACAATGGAGTGGTAAATCGGTTTAGAAGAGAAAAGAGTTCTTTAATCCAGGCTGTTTTGTATACTGAAAGGCACAGATACATTTTCTCCCAGGACAAGTATTCAAATACAATATAATCAGCAGTTTTCATAACACTTTCAGTCTTAAATGCACAAACAAAATTGCATGTAGTGATAAGTTAGCTTGAACTCCTACAGTGGGTAAAGCAGATACTGAGGAGGTTGTCCAGAGTTAATATATCACCAGTACAGCTGGCTAATCTTGTTTCTTGTATTACATTGAGAAATGCCAACATTAATTGATGAGGCTTAATCAGTTTTTGTGTTCTTTGTGGCATTCACCTAAATCTTCTGCATCCATTTTTTTTTTACCTCCTGCTTTCCCCTGCATCCTGTTTCAATGTAAAGCTATCAATTAAGTTGTGTTTAGATGATGTTCTGGAGCCTACTGATGGAAGCTTTGGGAAAAGGATTTCTGGAGGAATGTTTTAACTCTGGAGACTTAATTATAACCATTCCAATAAACAGTCTTCTTGGGTGATGGTGAGTGTGATATGTTAACTCTGAAACCTACTGATAACAGTTGCATGAGTGGGCTGCTCTCACAGGTCCTCTGAGAGAGTAGCCTCTCCCAGCTCCATGGTCAGCAGTTCAGTTCATACTGAACCCATTTGACAAAAGCCCTGTCCTCAGACACCACTGGATTAGAAAGGGCTGTGCTGGGTGTCTGAGCATGGGGACAGAAGCTGGTCCCTGTGAGGAGAATCTGGGGCTGCCATATGCTGGACTCAGCCAGTTCCATGGCAGCCTCATGTCCGGTCACAGCGGGGCCCCTTAGGCAATATAGCAACACTGCTGCGTGAACATCACAGTGGGTCTCACCCAGTGATGTCCCACTGGGTGAGGATGGCCATTTGTGATGTCACCTAGCAACGGACATCACCAATGATGAATCCTCCTAGCAATGGATTATGATGTCACCGAAGATTTGGTGTCCTTTGCTGAATATATCCAGGCATCTCACCCAGCCGGTGCTAAACTCCAGGCAATCAAGTTTGCAAACACACCTGTATAAGGCCAACTCTCTGCTGGCCAAGCATTTTGGCCCTCAGCTGCTGCCTGCCAGCCCAGTAAACACTGCCTGTGGGCACAGCAGGGAGTTTTTCTGCATTTTTGCTGCAAACTTTTTGATGCCTCTCATCCTTCCCTCTCTTTCATCTGCTGCTTGACTTTTTTTTCTATTCTGCTTCTTCTCTTTTTTCTGTGATGCTAGTTTCACTTTTTTCCCCATCTGGGCTGCAGAAAAGCTCCTCACCAGGGCCCTGCCAGGGAAGCCGCTCAGTAGCTCTCCTGTTTTTGCCATAACTTTTGTAGCCTCCATTATGGATGCACCGTGGGTGGGCACCTGGAGACCTCATCCCAGACGTGGCCCTGTCCTGGCAGAGTTCAACACGCCAGGACCCAAGTACTGGATCCCTGGGACAACAGGTAAACCAACAATCACGGGGAGTTGTGGGGTAGGCACAGCACATCTACTGCTTCCACTTAGAAATTGTCTTTCATTATGCAGTTGAAGGCAGGTGTCCTTTCACAGGCTTTTTTTACCAGGTTGCATACGTCATGATCCCACTAGATACAAAGCCCCTGCCTACACATTTCGTGGGGCCAAAGGTCTAGTCGCACAAAGCTGCTCTCCGGGTCCTCGGTATTTCATCCATTCCTCCATCACTAAGAGTGGGAAGTATGTGGCTCCATCAGCACGCATGACTGGACGTCCCAAGACCAAGACTCAGATCACCCCTGGGCCTAGTGAGTACCATTTTTGTAGCCCCTATTCCAAGCCAGACAAGCATGCCTTACTGTTGCCCTGTGCCACTGGGTCACAAAACCATCAGCTCACGCTCTGAATGGGCTTCAGAGGACAGAAAACAGACAAGGCTGAGCACCTCTACCTGACCTCTCCTCTTTGGCTTGCAGTTAGGTTCCCAACTTCACTACTTTTCTTGGCTTCTTCTCTGTTCCAGGTGACTATTCCACAGACAATGCTAACAGACATATCTACTTTAACCCACCGGTACAGTCCATGGCCTTCCGGCACAAGCCCTTCAAAGGTCTCCAAACACCAGGTATGGGAACTTGAGGAAACAGACACTCTCACAGCCTACATGTCCGCCAGGGAACATCTACTGTGCAGCTTTAACAGGCCTAGAAAAATTACTAAGTGGCAGGATGCAACATGGTCTCAACAAGCTTCTTGCTGTCCAGGAGCACCAGCTTCTCCCATTTCACAGAAGAACTGTGGCTCTGGCTTTGAATAGCTGATGCATGCCACGTGCAACAGAAAAGAGGGGCACTGGGAGGGGGGGCAGGATACCCTTCCTACTCTTCACACCTGTCTTGGTAGACTGATTCTCTCCCACCTGTGCATTGCTCCCTTCCCCACAGGATTCACCTATGCCTTCCTCTTATTCCCTTTCCAGGTCCTGGCACCTACACTCTGCCCAGGCTGCTGGGACCCAACACAGTCTACACCCACGCCAGCCCATGCTACTCTATGAGAGGGAAGAGTTTGTACAACAGCTGTTTTCAAGACCTGGCCAAGGTGAGCTGTGATTCTCTGCTCTCTCACAGAAGCAGTGGAAGCTCTGCTGCTCTCCTCAGGGCAGAAGGTCTTCAGTGCCTGCCACAGACCCATGTAACATGTGCTTCCCTGCACCTATAGCAAAGCTTGAGAAGCCATGGGACCCCTGGCCATTACCAGCAACACTGACACCTACAGTCCTTCTCTTTCCAACGCTAAGAGTTTTGGCAGGGCACAGCTCATGGACACTAATGGCAATCTCTTTTTTTTCTGGGAAATCTGTCTCTCTGCAGGGGAGCAGGAGATGCTCTTCTTCTCAAGGCTCCACACTACTTCTCCATCCAGCCACCATGCAGCCTGCATGGGGGCTCAACAAAAATCAACACTGCTTTTTGTATCTACCAAACTCCCTGCCTCTCTTACAGACACCAGGTCCTGCAGCATTCCCCAAGGTGGAACTGGATGTCTACAAAAAGAGGGCTCCCAAGTACACAATCAGAATAAAAACTCAGCTTGGTGGCAAGGCTGTATATCCAGGGCCAGCAGACTACTGCCTGGGAAAGGTAATGCAATACATTCACAAATGTGTTATGCTGGACAGCCTTCACTTGAGGAAAAGTCTGGAGAACAAGACACCACCATCATCTTTATCTCTTCCCACTTTCCGCTTCCAGGTAACGCTGATCAAGCCGCAGGAACCTGCTTACACTTTTGGACTCCGACATTCCCTCTACAAAGCTCATTTATTACCTCCGATGCATCTTGAATAAAACCAGATGCCTCTACAGATATTTTCTGTTCTGTTCTGCTGCAGGGAGGGGTAGGTGTGCATGGGTGCAGACCATTGCTTCTCTCCATTTCATGTCTACCCCTCAGTCAAAACATGGCAAGATGAGGGCAAGGGGAGAAGACTGAGGCAACAAAATGAGCAAGGCTTCTCCAACAACACAGTTTCATGTGACCAGAGCAAAGCACTGTTCTGTGAAAGTATTCCAGCCCTGCCCTGCACGCTGTCACCCCATGGCCAAGCATCCTACAGGTGTAGGCTGGCCTGCAAGGACAGAGCCCATCTCAGCATTCCTCTTTACAATGCACATGGGTGGCATCTGTCCAGGGTGCACCCAGAAACACAGCTGCTCTTCGTCGCTCTTGCCATGGACAGGGCCTCATTTCCACAGGCAAGTTACTGCAACACTAGGAGCTAAGGAGAAAGAATCATTATTCCCAGTCTGAAAATGTAAAAGCCCAGGTGGAACGGAACCTCAGAAGGTCCATCCATCCCTTGACTGGGAAAGGCAGCCTGGAGGATAATATCTAGCACCCAGCCAACAGCAACCTGATTCTCTCCAGTAATAGGACTCTTCTATGTCCCTAGGGAGCTATTACTCCTTTCCAGCTTAGTGGTGATGCCAAAAGGATTCTCCCCTGATTTCTAGGGAGAGGTGTGGGAATTGGAGTGGGAAGCTCTCACAGGTCCTCTGAGACAGGAGACTTATCCAACTTCATGGTCAGTAATTCAGTCCAGGCTGAACCCATTTGACAAAAGGCCTGTCCTCAGACACCACTGGATTAGAAAGGGCTGTGCTGGGTGTCTGAGCATGGGGGCACAAGCAGATCTCTGTGAGGAGAATCTGGGGCTGCCCTATGCTGGACACAGCCAGTTCCATGGCAGCCCCATGTCCAGTCACAGCGGGGCCCCTTAGGCAATATAGCAGCACTGCTGCGTGAACAGTTTAATGGCCAATCTGAAACTGGTGCTGGCAGCATCTGGGTGCCTGTTAATCTGAGGGAAGGGTGAGTGTGACAGATGGTGGCAGGCAGTAGGCAAGATCCCAGAACACAAAACTCAATCTTCACTGAGTCATTGGTGGACAGTTGTCCTGTGTATCCCTTGGAGGGCAGTGCTGGAGCAGGGAGATGATCTTTCAGTGAACTGTGGCAGCAGAAGCCTATGCTGAGCAGGGGTCCCTGCAGGAGCTGCCAGCCACGGGGTGTAGCTCCGACAGGGAAAGGAGAGCAGTGGGTGGGAGGTAGTGGTTTTATTTTCTCACTCTATGAATAAATAGCAGTAAATCACAGTGATTTTCCCCAGCCAAGTCTGTTTCATGAGTCATTATCTCCATTCACAAGCTTTTCCACCTTGTTTTCCACTCCTGTACTCCTGCTGAGGGTGGGCCTTGGAAGCCTGTGATTGCCAGCATCTCCTTGCAGTCAAACCCAGAGCAGACACCTCCCTTCTCAGGTTCCCTTCTGTTGAAGTTGAAACTCCTATGGTTAGTGGGAAATACTTTAACCAAAATCACATCAAGATCTAGGTGAGATCAAAGAAAACAAAAAGTTATAATAATAATAAAAAATAAAAGCTGTTGTCGCAAAGGAGGGACAGAAGCTTGTGTTAACACACTGGGTGTTCAGTCCTTTGTGCTGCAGGAAAATGTTAGAACTTGGTTTTTTAACCTGCAAAAAAATTTGCTTTATTAGAAATCCATAAAAGGATTGACACAGGCAACCTCACCATGATCCATATCTATGACATATCTGTGTCACGCATGATACAAGAGATGTCCTGGTTAAAAGAGTGGGAGCCACACAACATAGAAGGGGTGAGAGATTCTCTGTGTTTGGCATACTGCAGTATATTGCAGTTCACATGTGCCCAGTTCAGTGCATTTATGGTGGGCTTTTTGTCTGATTTTTTTGGGTTTTGCTACCTAGTTTTAACAAAGCTCTCCCTAAGTGCATAAAAGTCTTAAAAGTTTCCCTTCACAGAAATTGCATATTGCAGATCATACTCCATACCCTGGACTCAAGCACCAAATCCCCCAAAACAGTGGGTAAAATGAATATCATAAGGTGAGAAGAGGGATATCCTCGCATCCCAGAACTGCCAGTCCCAGTGCCACACAAGGAGCTCGTTCTGACAGGTGTTACACACACAGAACTACACACAGAATTAACAAGGTTGGAAAAGACCATAGCGATCATCAAGTCCAACCTATTACCTAACTTATCAACCTATCGATACCCTCCCATCATCTAACCCGTGCCACTAAGTACGCCATCCAACCTTTCCTTGAACACATCCAGGAATGGTGACTCCACAAACCTCCCTGGGCAGCCCATTTCAATGGGAAATCACTCTCTCTGTGAAAAAGTTTTTCCTAATATCCAGCCTAAACCTCCCCTGATGCAGCGTAAGACTATGTCCTCTTTTTCTGTCACTGGGGGCCTGAGAGAGGAGACCGACCCCTGCCTAGCTACAACCTCCCTTAAGGTAGCTGTAGAGAGCAACAAGGTCTCCCCTAAGCCTCTTCTTCTCCAGGCTAAACAACCCCAGCTCCCTCTGTCATTCCCCATAGGGCTTCTACTCTAGCCCCTTCACCACCCTCATTGCCCTTCTCTGAACACATTCCGGCAACTCAATATCCTTCTTAACCCAGAGGGGCCCAGAACTGGACACAGGACTCAAGCTGCAGCCTGACCAATGCCAAGTATAGGGGAAGAATAACTTCCCTGGTCCTACTGGCGACACTATTCCTGATATAGGACAAGATGACATTGGCCTTCTTGACCACCTGGGCACACTGCTGGCTCATGTTCAGTCTTCTAACAACCAGCACTAACAAGTCCCTCTCCACATGGCCTCTCTCCAGCCACTCCATCCCCAGCCTATAGCTCTGCATGGGGTTATTGTGACCAAAATGCAAAACCTGGCACTTAGATTGATTAAACCTCATACTATTCGACTCAGCCCATCTATCCAGCCTGGAAAGGTCTCTCTGCAGAGCCCTCCTACCCTCTAACAGATCGACACTTATTCCAAGCTTGGTGTCATCTGCAAACTTACTAATGATGGACTCCATCCCCTCATCCAGATGATCAATGAAAACCTTGAACAAAACTGGCCCCAACACTGAACCCTGGGGAACCCCACTAGTGACTGGCCTCCAACTGGATGTGACATCCTTCACCACTACTCTCTGAGCTCAGTTATCCAGCCAGTTCTTAACCCAGGACAGAGTAAACCTGCCAAAGCCTCAAGCCACCAGTTTCACCATGAGTTTACTATGGAAGATGGTATCAAAGGCTTTACTAAAATCTAGGTACACTACATCTACAGATTTTCCTTCATCGATCAGACCTGATCATAAAAGAAAATTGGTCAGACAGGACCTTCCCCTCCTGAATCCATGCTGACTAGATCTTATCTCCTTATCCTGTAGAGGCGGTGTAATTGACCTTAAAATGATTAATTCCATAATTTTTTCTTATATCTTTCTCCTCTAGCAAGAAGGCTCATGGCTGATCCCCTCTGCTCAGCACCCGTCAGGCCCCATTCAGCACTATAGCCTCCTTGGGGTCCCAGAGACAGGCTGACAAACTTATGGGGCTCTGGAGAGGCAAGAAGGTTATGTATGACAGGGGTTGTTGGTTCATCATGGAGCTGAGAAGACCTTGCTGCACCTCCAAGCACAACCTAGTGCCTATGTTTAAGGCACCTAAATATGTTTTGCCCTTGAAAACACAACAAGTAGACCTTGGTGGAGTCTGCAAATCAGAAACTTTCAATGAGGGAAAAATAAAGTGATTTTTGTTAATCTAAGAACCATATGTTCTTGTACTGTAGGGTCACATGATATTATGAATGTACATTTAAATAACTCAGATTTCTGTTTCATGCCTTATTTTCCAGTCATCCCTTAATTTATGTTTTTCCTGGGGAGGGTGATTTGGGCCTGCTGTTTGTAAGCAGAATTTGCTGCTAGGGTAATGTCTAGGAACACCTCTGCTGTGCCACCTTTGGGAGCTTAAGCATGAAAATAAAAGCAAGAGAGGCCTTTCCCCAGAATGCAGAAGAAACTGAGCAGGCTTTCCTTGTGCACTTGTAGGTCATGCAAGACAAGCTGGATGCCAGCCAGAGAGATTTCTCCCCAATAAGTAAATATAGATGAATTCTCCATATATTGTAATTACCAGCGTGCTTAGCAATTATTGAAAATGCTAGTGGATCTCGTAAGTTATTTTCATGTTTAAATCTACATTTTAGTTTTAGGGAATAGTTATTGAAGGGAAATTTGTCAAAACCATTAACAGTGTTATTAGGTCACAGTCTTAATGATAAGAAAGCAAGTAGCATGTGCACTTTAAAACATTGAATCTCAACCAGCCAAATGAAAAGAATTGGCCCCCCAAAAACAACTCTTCTGAGACTGTGACATTCAATCAATTTATGTTGCTGAGTTGTCTCAGCATTAATCTGAATCATTAAAAAATTTCCAGATTGAAAGGCTTTTTTTGTTAGAAAATCTGAAAGGGCTGCCAATCCTCTCTAAGAGAAATCCGTGTAGTTCACTTGTTATGGATTTGTTTTTCTGTAGAAGTTTACAGAGGAGAATCTTTATCACAGCTCCCTTGTTTTCTATAGGCTTTTTGGATATGCATGACCTCTCTGTCTGGAAGAATTTCTTTTTTGGACTAAAACATGATGAGGTGGTGTATCCACTTTAATATGTTCCTACCTTTGAGAATAAAGGATATGCTCAGATATACACAAGAAAAAAAAACCCCAAAAAACCAAACCAAACATCCTTATTCCATCTCCATTTTTTCTCTGGAAGGGATTTAAGGACTCTGGCCATCTGGATGTCTGGCAACTCAGTCAGAGCTGTGGCTACTGTGTGTATGCAGATTAACTGTGTAGCACATGCACAGTAAGTCCAATGTGTCCAGTACATATCAGACCTGCTGCACATGTGCTGCACAGATGGTCTGTGCATACACAGCAAATCAGCTATGTTAAGCCTACTGCACATATGCAAACCATCTGTGCATTGCACATATGTATATTTTTACATGGGAAATCCCTAGTCAGAGCATGGAAGGTTGTGGCAGAGAGGAACTCCAGTGGTAGAGACCAAGAGAGACTCTGACAGTGGCATAAATTAAAGCAGCTCCTTGCCTGTTTTTGCTCATGTCTGGGCCAAAGCTGAACAAATGAGTTCCTCGGAATCAGAAAACGTGACTAGCTGCTCAACAGTTTCAGTCTCTGTAACAATTGGCTGTAGGAGAGAATCTGAACCAAACCCATTAGTTTTATAGGCAGTGATTATCAGCTAGAACTGCTGCTAGTTCATCAGGTACCTCAAATGGACAAGGTCTGGTATTCTACTTCTCCATTAAAACAGTGGTGCTTATGGTGCAGGCCTGAGGGATATGTTTAGCCAATTATCTTTCTTTTATTTCCTAGTAATTCTATCACTTCTGTTCTAATATTCAGCATTTTTATGTTGGCTGTTTGAGCCTGATAAGGATGCTTATTGGTTAGTGCATAGGCACAGCTTACATATATAGAGAAAATATTATTTCTTCAGTGCATATGCAAGTTATTGTTGGTTATATTTATGTACATCCTTAAACCCCAGTCCTGAGAGTGGCTAGTGTGCTCTTTAAACTAAGTCTGCTTCAGGTCTGCCTTTAATGAGTTCTATGGATCTGAACTTGGAGATCACCCTTTTTGTACCACAAGGCAGCACTGCTCATCTAGCTGATACTCTTGAGGGGAGAGATGCCATAGAGAGAGACCTTAACTGGCCTGAGAAGTGGGCCAATGTGAACCTAATGAGATTCAAGAAGACCAAATGCAAGTTCCCACACCTGGATCAGAGCAGTCATCAGCTTCAGTACAGTCTGGGAAGTGAATGGACTGAGAGCAGCCCTGTGGAGAAGGACCTACGGATGCTGGTGGATGAAAAATTAGATATGAGCCAGCAATGTGTGTATGCGGCCCAGAAAGCAAATTTTACTCAGGGCTGCATAAAAAGCAGTGTGTTCTTCACTGGGCTCAGACTTTTACATACTCCAGCCCTTCACACTGTTGTCTTACCTATCCAGCCCACTCTTAATGGCATGTTCATTTCCTCTCAGCCCTCTCACCAAGACTTATTCTTCTGAATTTCCAGTCTCAAATAGCTAGTATATATCTCCTCTAATCAGTTATGTTCCTTAACTGGTATTCTCTCCCCTTCCAACTCCTGTTGTCCATGCTTTAAGTTATATTTCTGCTTTTGTTCCTGTTTCTCATTGAAAACTGCAAATAGCTACATGCAGTGGATTTATCCCTGCTTTTATTCTGGGGAGAGATGTAACTTTCTTGGCCAAAATCTTCCAGACAAAATCAGTCTCAATCAAATACTATCAAGGACAGGTTTTGTAAGTATAATTAGACAGTAATAATGCAACTGTGTAGTAAATCATATGAAGTCAATGCTTGAAGTGCTGGATTCCAATGCGCTGTAAATAATCCATTGAACCAAAGGGAAATACCTGAATTAATAAAATAAGCAAGGGTTTTCCATAATATAAATTAGAAACATGTAATTCAGAATTGGAACAATTTTGAAAGAAGATGCTGGAAATGTCACAAAAATGCAACAAAAAATAAAGAGTGACATATGAAGTGATCTGTCATTTCTAGTTAGAGTTCCAGTTTCAGTAAGTGACAAGATAGATGGGACACTAAAAGAGAAAAGGAAAAAAAAGAAGAGAAAGAAAGGAAGACTCTAAGGAAAGGGGGATGGGGATAGGGTTAGGAAAACTGTAGATTATTTGAGGCCATCTCCTTGACCCTAGCCTACCCCCAGTGGTGTGACCACTGGTCAAGGTGAAGTAAAGCTGACAGTAGCTATTCATCATACTGAGGACTTGAATGTAAAATGAAAACCACAACTATCTCGTATGATCCAAGTACATACAGGAAGGGATTAAATCAATGAAGGATGTTGTCCCAAAGAAAAATAGGAATTCTTATTAAATTCAGCTCTTCCTAGAAGGAACTGATGTTCTCCCCCTTAAGCTACAAACACATGCAGGTAATACACCTTCATACTTAGTCAGGAATTCCAGAGGACCCACTCCTCCAATTTCTTTTTGTTATTAAGCTGCTTAATATTCCCATGAATAATTTGCTTTCAAAGATGAGCAGATGATATATAGTAAGGAAAAATAGTGATTATTTGCTTTCAGACAGACTGCTCAGATTTCTCATGTTCATTTACTTCAAAAGCTGGTAATGATTTAATTTCTTTGCCCGAATAAAGGAATAAAAAAAAAATTATCCTTAGAACACCTGATTTTTCTTCCTGCAAAAGCTTCTTTCTGGAAGGACAGAAGTATAGCAGGTAACACATCATAGTCATAGGGAATTTGGGAATTTCTGCAGCTGGGCCGATAAATGAAAGTAAACGTTCTCCCCTGAATTACAGAGATAGACTGAGTAAATGCAGAAAAGAGTGCCTTTAAAAAAATCCAAACCAAACCAAAAACCCACATCTGTTCTTTCTCCTGTTTCTTAACATCCCTAAAGGAGAGAAACTCAACATCAGGTGTTGCAGTACAATAGTGTAAATATCTCAAAAAAGTCTATTAATCTTGACTAACAAAACACACATTTTCCAAATTTCTCAAGGCTGTGCTGTAATTTTGGGCCAGTCTGCTAACAACATAAAAAGAAGGAATATGGTTTGCTTCACTTGTGTGCATGCATATGCAAGCATTCTTTGAATGATCCCTTCATTCTACAAAGAATGTGATTGTCCATAAATTTCTGCTCTCAGTACCAAAGTACATTAATTAAAGTATCTGGTTAATGTGACCTTGCTATTTTTAGACCTAAAAAATGTATTATCCATATACAATTACAGCTTCACTGTTTAAACTGAAATGTCTGAGAATAACTACAACACTTCATCTTCCTTCCTTTAGCCCCAAAAATAACAATTGTCAAAACCAAGGAACACAGCAGTACTTCAGTTATTTGTCAAAATCACTTGCCTGACAACAGCTTCAGATCCTTGTTATAACTGGACTGTGTAAAAGTCAAAGGGTGTCTAAAATAGAGGTGTTGGCCCTTTGATTGACAGGTACCATGGTAGTGCAGTCTGTCCAACCTCACCCCAAAAGCCAAAATCTCCTTCAAAAAAATTATGAAAATTTTTATACTTAATGGAAGTTGTCTATTTAAAACATTGGTGCATGGAAATGAGTAATAAATCAATCAAGATTTGGCACCAGTCAGCAGGTGGTATTGCGCATAACTTGATTGGTTGTTTTTCTTGAGTTTTATCTCTCTTTTAATTTACTATTATCATATTTTTCCTTGTTTCAATTATTAAACTGTTATCTCAACTTTTGATTCTCCTCCCCCTTCCACTGAGGAGAGGTGTGGGGTGTGGAGTAAGTAAGCACCTATGTGATGTTCAGTTGCTAGAAGGGTTGAAATAACTACAGATCTGACCAGAATGTATTGAAACATATCTGTTGTAAACATTCGTTTTATTGATTTAATAGATTTTGGTTACATTGTTGAGTTCTTTGCTCTCACATTGTTGTACTTGTTCTCAGGGCTGTGTTGTATAATACTTCTATTACTGGGGAAAACAATCTGATGTACGTGTTCTGTATTGCAGGCACCTCTGTCCTTTGGGAGTCATCTGGGAACAATTAATCATAACTTTTCTATCAGGGAAAAGACCTTTTCTCCTCAGAGGGACAACCTATGGGGAAGATATCTTTTCTTTTTCTTTCTTTCTTTCTTTCTTTCTTTCTTTCTTTCTTTCTTTCTTTCTTTCTTTCTTTCTTTCTTTCCTTTCTTCCTTTCTTCCTTTCAGATAAACTGATCTGTGAATTCCACCAGTTCAGAGAGGATATATGTTTCTCCCTCACCTGTATGGGCCTGTATCTTAGCAATTGGCAGCAGAAAGTGGGATGGAAAACCTATGTCAACCCTAGATGCACAGGTGAAGGAATTGGAGGGAAAAATAATCCCTGCTGCTGCCTAATGTTGCTTCTCCAGTCTCTGGTAGGAAGTCTCCCAGGCAGAATGGAAGAGTGATTACACTACTGACTGTATGGAAAGAAGTTCTAGTCCATTTCTAGAAGAATTAAGTGGAGAACCTCCTGACCAGTATTAGAGGGATCCTACCTTTAGCCAGGTGGAAGAAAGGGATGACTAGGTTTACTGGACTGTGTGGATTCTGTGGCTGGCATTGCAGCTCCACAAGAGTACAAGGCTTTCATAGACAATGGTTCACAACATACCCTGATGCCATTAAGCTATGCAGAGACAGAATCCATTTGAGTTTCTGGATTGACAGGGGGATCCCAATAGCTGACTGTATTGGATGCTGGAATCAATCTGATTGGGAATGAGTGGCAAAAGCACCCTATTACGACTGACCCAGAGGCTCCCTGCATCCTTGGCATAGACTGTCTCAGGAGAGCATACCCAAAAAAGGTATAAGTGCGTTTTTGGTACAGTTGCTGTGGAGACAGAGGAAATTAAAGAGCTGTCTAGCTTGCCTGGTCTCTTGGATGACTCTTCTGTTGTGGGGTTTCTGAAGGCTGAAAAACAGCAGGTGCAGATTGCTACCACAGTGATGTACCAGAAGCAATATCTCACCAACCAAGACACCCTGACTTCCACCTATAAACTAATTTATCATCTGGAGACCTAAGGAGTGACCAGCAGGACCCACTCATACTTTAATAGCCCTATATGGCCAGTGTGAAAATCTAACAGGTAATGGAGACTAACAGTAGATTATCATGGTCTGAATGAAGTCACACCTCTGCTGAGTGTTGCTGTACCAGACATACTGGAATTTCAACATGGAGTCAGAGACAGCCAAGTGGTATTCCACAACTGACACTGCTAATGAGTTTTTCTCAATCCCTTTGGTAAAAGAGTGCAGGCCCACAGTTTGCTTTCACTTGGAGGAGTGTCCAGTACACCTAGAATTGATTGCCTCAGGTGTGTAGACACAGCCCTACCATCTTCAATGGACTGATCCAGACTGCAGTGGAACAGAGTGAAACTCTGGAAGACTTGTAATAAACAATGCTATCATGGTGTGAAGTAATACAGATGAAGAAGCTTTTAGAAAGGGAGGAAAACAGGCCAAATCCTTCTGAAAGCTGATTTTGTTATAAAACAAAGTAAAGAGACCTTCACAGGAGATCCAGTTTATATGAATAAAATGACAAAATGGACATCATCAGATCCCAGTGGATGTTATTAAGAAGGTAACAGCAATGTCTTCACCAACCAACAAGAGAGAAGCACAAGGTTTCTTTAAGGATTGTCAGATTTTGGAAAATGTGCATCACAAATTGCAGTCTCATTATAAGGCCTCTTTATCAAGTGATCTGGAAGAAGAATGATTTCAAATGGGACCCATAGCAATGACAGGCCTTTGGACAAATTAATCAGGAAATAGTTCATGCTGTAGCCCTTGGGCTAGTACAGAAAAGGCAAGATGTAAAAAAATGTTCTCCGTACTGCAGCTGGAGTGAATGGTCCTATCTGAAGCTTCTGGCAGAAAGTAGGGAAGATTCCAGGTTGACCCCTAGACTTTTGGAGTGGGGAATACAGATGTCTGAAGTTCACTGTACTTCAACTGAAAAGAGGATACTGGCAGCTTATGAAGGGGCTCGAGTTTCTTCAGAAGTGATTGATACTGAAGTGTAGCTTCTCCTGACACTCTGGTTATCAGTGCTGGGTTGGACATTTGGAGGAAGATTCCTCTCTGCACACCATGCAATTAATGCTACATGAAATAAGTAGGTTGTGCTGATAATACAATAAGCTTGGACAGGAAATCACAGTCATCCAGGAATCCTAGAAGTGATAATGGACTAGCCAGAAGGCAAAGATTTTGGAATGTCACCAGAGGAGGAAGTAATATGTGCTTAAGAGGGTCCACTGTATAAAAAAAACCAAAAAGTGAGAAGCAATATACCTTGTTTACAGATGGATCCTGCTGTCTTGTAGGAAAGCATAGGAAGGAAAGTGGCTGTATGGAGTCCATTATGCCAAGTCAGAAAAACTGTATAGGTGAATCGAATCAGTTTGCAGAGGTGAAAGCCACACAGAGGGCTTTAGACACTGCTGAATGAGAAAAATGGACAATACTTTATACTGATCCATGGATGGCAGAAAATGTCCTGTGGGGCTGATTGCAACAATGGAAGCAGAATAACGGGCAGCATAGGGGTAAACTCACATGGGCTGCTGTATTGTTGCAAGACATTGTTTCCTGAATTGAGAAGGTTGTGAAGGTACATTATATAGATGAACATATACTCCAGAGTTAGGCCACTGAAGAAAATCAGAACATCCAGCAGGGGTATCAGGCTGCCAAGATTGGGGTGACTCAGGTGGTTTTGAATTAGCAACATATGGTAAATTATTTTTAGCTCAGTGAGCCTGTAACATCTTGGGACAAGAAAGCAATGCAGAATATATTTGGGCTCGTAATCAAGGGGTTAACTTAACCATGAACACTATCAGATAATTTATCCATGAATGTGTAATGTGGTGCAATTAAACAAGTCAAGCAGTTAAGGTGTCTCTGATATGAGGAACAATGGCTGAAATATAGATTTCTGCCAGGGAGGCCTGGCAGATTGTGTATATTACACTCCCCCAAACCCATGATGGCCAGTGCCATGCTTAATGGTGGAAGCAATCACTAGGTGGCTGGTATCCTGTGCCCCATGCCACTGCCTAGAACACTATCCTGGGCCTTGAAAAGCAAGTCTTATGGCAACATAGTACTCTAGAAAGAATTGAATCAGACAGCAAAACTTATTTCCAAAACAATCTCATAGACATTTAGGGCAAAGAACATGGTATAGGGTAGGTATATCACATCTCATATCCTACATCACCCTCTGGAATGATCAGACGATGTAACGGGCTGTTAAAGATTACAGTGACATCAATGAGTGGTGGGACCTTCAAACATTGTGATAGACATTTAGCAAAGGCCACCTGGTTAGTCAATACTAGGAGATCTGCTAATCGGGATGACCCTGCCTAATCTATGTACTACAGGATAGGATAAAGTCCTTCTAGCTTATATTAAATACATGCTGAGAAAAACAACCTGAGTTATTCCTACCTCAGACAAAGGCAAACGCATCCATGGGATTGTTTTTGCTCAATATCCTGGGTGCATTTGGTGGGTATAATGCAGGACAATGGGGAAGTCTGGTGTGTGTCTCAAGGAGATTTAATTTTGGGTGAGAATAGCCAAGGAATTAAACTGTACTATGCTAATAACCATATAACACTGTGTGTTATCAGTTCTGTGGTGGGTACAGGCATATCATCATACTGTGCACCTCACAGCATCTTTGTAACATCTATTCTGGGAATATGAACCTGGCTTCCCTCCAATTATCTCATTAACAAAGAATGAACTTTGATAAAACTGAATGTATGCAGCAGTAGTGGGATTAGAAATGACTTCAACAAGCAACATGATACAATCCAAATGCACACATGATCTTTCCTGCTTGAAAGACTGTTATTAGTGATGGAGGCCAAAGTCCTGAATTCAACAGATATTTTGTGAATGTCTTATGGACATTTTGCAGAAGTGGTCCATAGACTGATGGAATGATATAAAAATAAATAAATAGTAAAGAAGGTGAAGTATTAAGAAGCGTGAGACCTCGCATGGTGTAAATGGTATGGAATGAGGGGTAGATATTGTCCTGGTTTCGACTGGGATAGAGTTCATTTCTTCTCAGTAGCTGATGCACTGCTGTGCATTTCGATTCAGTATGAGAATAATCTTGCTAACACACTGATATTTTGGTTTTTGCAAATTAGTGCTTAACCTGCACAAGTCCAGGACTTTTCAGTTTCCCATGCTCTGTCAGTGAGGAGCTGCAGAAGAAGCTGGGATGGACTATGGTCGAGACAAGTAACCTGCATTGGCCAGAGGGATATTCCATACCATAGAACATCACAGAACCATAGAACAGCATAGAATACCATTCTACTATATAAATGGGGTAAGTTACATAGAAGAGAGGCTGGTTGCAGTATGGGATAAGTCTTTGGCATCAGCCAGCAGGTTGTGAACACCTGTATTGTGCATCACTTTTTTTCTTTGGGTTTTATATCTCTTTGTTTTGGTTTTTTTTTTAATTTACTATTCTTATTAGATTTTACTTTGTTTCAATTATTAAACCATTCTTAACTCAATGTACAAGTTTTACTTTTGATTCTTCTCCTCTTTTTACCAGGGTGAGGGGTGGAGGAAGAGTGAGCAAGCAACTGTGGTTTTTTTAGTTGCCAGGTGGGCTTAAACCATGACAAGACATTGCTTCAATTTTAATTTTCCATTTCTTTTTTATGGCTAGAAATATTTTGAAATACTAATAATATGATGTATTGTTATATTATTATATATTCCATATTATGACTAATATAAAATAGAAATAGTATATTGATGTATAGCAAATAATAATTGAAATCTTCATATTCCTTATTCTATGAGGGAAAAAAAAAAAGGTTTCAATGTGCTAAATTTAGCATTAACTTAAATGTTCAAGGATTCAAAATCACTTGAATACCTTTGAATAAATTCTGAAATCTCTGTAAAGAGGGAAAAATATTTCCTGACATTATCTTAAGTTGGGAAGATTGATAATATCCACAATTTTGTTTTCTGTCTTGTGTCTATCTGCGCCACTCTGCTTGTGCAAGACATCACATGTCATAATACAAGGAAAATTATGTTGTTTTGCTAGGTTTTTTTAGGAAAAAGTTATATGTCTTTGAGGTTGTTTATTTTTTTCTCTATCAGAACCTTATCCTTGTGATGATAATACTAATGTTACAATTTAACCTCTGTGTTTTTCCTACAAGTTCCTTCCCTTCTAAGCTGCATAATATTCTTCCTATGTAAACTTTATAGAAGTGTAAATCTAGATTATATCAAATTAGCAATTAAAGTAGAAAATTATCTTTTTTTTTTCTTCTTGTTCTTGATTTTCTTGGTAAATAATTAAAAAGATTGTCTTAAATCTATTTTTCTGTCTGGTTTTCTTGCAATTTCACTTCATTTAAAGCTGGTCTTAATTGCAAAGCCAAAAATCTCAGCATATTTATGATATATAAGTCAAAGTTTGACACATTCCCTGGAGTTTTACAAAGCAAAATGCAATATTATTTTCAACACAACTACCAGAGATGGGAAAAAACTACTCCCACAAATATTCAAAATTAAAAATAAATTAGCTTGGGTCAAACTAATTTCCATTCTTCTTTTGTTTGTTTCTTCCTCAGAATTCAACTGAAAAATTCAAATTGTGAGAAGTCTAAAGTAAGACATAATTTTAAGCATTCTTGTTTACCAAAAGTAATTTCTAAATAAAAAAAGTATGATTTTGATTTGCAATTAGGGAATCACATGTTCGGGAGTATAAACAGTATACCATGTCACACATAGCTAGCAACAGAAGCATTTCAGTTCAAATAGAATCTCCTTTAATAATATTTTGAAATAAATTTTGAAATAAAAAAACTGCCAAAAGGGATTTTGTATAGTAGTAAATACAGTTGAAGAAATTTTTATCTATGCAGAATTCTTTGTACAACGACAGTTCACTATTAAACTTGAAGATGTTTGTTACAATGAAAACAAAAGACTAATGGTTCCAAAGATGAGTGTTTCTTTGTTGACACAAGAATATATATTTTAAAATGTACCTAAAACCCTTTAGATGTACCTCATGCTGTTTTTTATTTTCCCTTGTCTGTTCAATCACAGATATAGGTTGTTTTGCTTTGGTTTCATTGTAATGCATTGCATTGTAATGTGATGACTCAGAAGTGTTTCCTTTAACATAGTGTTGTACTTAAACTGACCATGAACTTCTGCATACATCTGATCTCTAAGTTCTTTATTTTTTCCTGCTAACCAAGGATACTCATCCAATACTTTTGAAGTAGTACCCTACAACTTTCATTGCTTTAATTGTTACTGAAACTGCAGAATCCACTTTCAGATAGAGGATCTATTCAGCTTAGTTCCCATTCCCATTGCACTCTCCATTATATGATTGTTTTGGATGCAACTTTAGGCTTTTCACATCTGGTATCTGAGATTTTAGTGTGTGCGTTAATTCAGTTTGTTTTTAATAATCTTCTATGTCTAGAAATGTGCCTTAAAAAAGTACTTTCAGATAATAGAGATAAAAAGCAGATTCTACAAAACTTCTGGCCAAATGAGGAGTTAGTGGCACAGATCTTTTGTCCTAAGGAAAGCCTCTCAAGCTTCCATGAAGATGGAAACAGCAATGAGATAAGAAAGCAAACAGTAACAACAATACTAATAACAAAAGTGTACAAAGATAGGGTGATTTACATGCAAAAAATGCTCACCATACCTGGGACAATGAGAAACAGTGGCAGACAGATCCTCTGCCACTTTCTTCCTCCCGAAAGCCATGCCTACCTACTGCTTGGACGTGAGAGTCCCTTCTTTCCGCCCGTCAGGAATGACATGATGTGATGTAGGATAATAACCTAGACACTCTCACATGGCTTCAGGCTTCTCATCCTCATGAGTACTGCAAAAAAATTAACACTGTCTGAAATTGAAACCAGGACATATGTCTGTAGTGTTATCCCAGGCTGAGGACAAAATATAATTTTGTCAAAAAACATTAGATACAGGATGTATAAAGAAATAAGAATTTTATTACTAAAATATGATATGTATATATATGAGGTAGAGAAGACAAAAAAAAATTAAAAATAAAAAACCAGGGGAAAACCACAAAAGACCAAAACAATCACCCCCCATCCAAGAAAAGAAAACAAACCAACCACCCACACCAAAACCAAGCAAAAACCAAACAAAGGAACACTCTTTTTTCTTTGTTCAACTGTCCTGGGGTGCAATGCTGTCGGTGTAAATAGCAGGGGGTGCCGGCGGCTCCAGGGAGATGGTGAAAGCTGCAGCCATTCTGTTCTGGCCACAGGGGAGCACTGTGGGGAATATGGCTGCTGTGGGAAGAGCAGGGGGGTTCTGGTTTTACCAGAGAAGCAATCTGGATTGCAGTGAGAGGATGGCAGTCCAGGGGCAACAGTGGTGGCAGCAGCTGAACGAGCTGATGACCACGTGGTCAAAAACAAAATGGCAGACACAGCAATCCAAGCAGCGAGCAGCATTCTCTCACTGGCTGACCACCAAACAGGAAGCTGTGCACTGTGGCAGTCATTTATATGGTGAGCTGTAGGCTTCCCACAATCCCTCCGCCTCTCACGCCTGCACACTGCCCCTCAAAATGCACCAGAGGCGTGGCAGTGTGTCTTTTCATCCCCCCATTGGCTGTCAACCAAACCGCCCTACTCCAGCTTCTCCCTGCTTCTGCCTCACTCCCACCCGTGAGAAATCTCCTGTGCCAGCAACATGGCGCAGGTGGGAGGGATGTCCTCCTGTTGTGCCGCTGCCCAACTCCATGCCATCCTCACTCCTGGGAACTGCGCTGTCACCACCGCAGGGCTGGACTCCTTCGTGCAGCCACCCAGTCCCCTGGTGCAGGACCCTTTATTTAATCCTCTTTTGACAAGAAGAAAAGTTTCAAAAATGCATGCTAAGCCATCACAAGTGTAGTTCAAGGACAAACAAATGTAGTGTGTGTTGTTTATATTCCATGAAAAAAGATATTGTTTGCAATTGAATGGTAGGAAAAGACTGGTATCTTTGAAGATATCTCCAAGATTAAGGTAGTACCAACTCAAAGAGAGAGTTTCAGAAATTTCTGGCATTTAAAGCCAATGAAAGGCCAAAGTTAGCTAACACCATTCCTTACATAGATCAAATACATGGCCTAATCCACTGCCCCCCACTAGCCCCCAAAAATATATTGATGCAAATAAAAGCTTTTCTTAATTAAAGATAAAAGTATTTTATCCAGAGAGAGTGCAAATGGTTAAATGGATGGATGTGCTAACAAAAGAGTAGTTAAATAACTACTGCAGTTAAATAATTAGTGTGCTATCCCTCATTAGTAGGAGTCAGTTTGTGGGGGTGAGGTGGTTTGTCAGTTGAAAATTATGAGGATTATGGTGCAGTGGTTTACGAAGTCTCATTGTGACTCACCGGTGTGTCAAATGTATGTGGTTAAATATGTGTATGTTAAATATGTATGGTTTTGAGCACAAGCCAAAATCACTGCTGTGAAGAAAGCCTTCAAGTAGATGGGATCCATCACTGAACAGAGGTGTATCCTCTCTTTGTAAGAGCCCTGGGTTTAAATAAAGCTATTCTTCACATCCAGACACAGGTCCAAATTTCTTATTGTGGCTATCTGCCTAATATTAACATCCTGCATTAAAACTGTGTTCTTGCTAGCTTCCCAGCCATCCATTAGACTTTTGAAAAAGTTTTATTTTTCATGATTATAGATTCCCACACTCATTTTTACCAGAAAAACAAATTTATTTCATCCTAAGAAAAGAGCTAGCAGCAGCACGTACAAGGAAGTGCTGCTTTATTGTTTTGGTATTGGATTGTTTGTCGTGTATTTTTTTCCTGAAAAAGTAGAAAAATAAAAGAGAAAAAAAGTAGAAGCTAATATGTTTGACAACTGAGTTCCTACTTTCACTACTGGGAGCCAGCAAATGGTGAGAAGTAAGAGCACCCAAGCTGGGGCTTTTAGAACTATTTGGAATGAGGAGCACAGGCAAATTTGTAGTCCGTGGTTATTAGTCACTTTTATCCCATGATGTCTGAGCTCTTATGGCACACCTACCACTCAGACTGTCCAGACACTTTTGAATTTCCTGTTAGCAAATTCCTTGATACAAATCAAGAAGCACACAAGCCTGTACAGCTCTGACCCAATGCAGCACTTCTATATTGAGGGCTTTGGAAACCCTGATGTCTCTGTGGCTCTACCTTGCATATACTAATAAAGTAAAATAAACAAGGCTGGGACATGTGTTTGGGCATTGTTCAGCAATCATCCACACTACTTAAATGTGAGCAAGATCACTGGCATCATTTCAGTCCAAGATAACTGCAGTTTCCTAGTCAGTATCTGGGTAAGGTTTGGGAACCACATTAGGCTAGAGAAGAGAGAGTGTGCTGGGCGTTACGGTGAATGAAAAATTATTGTGGTAGAAGAGAGGGAAAGAGTTTGGTTTCATAAACACCATGCTGTGGTATTTAGTTTAAGAGTCAGAGAATAGTGGTTTGAGGGTTTGGTTTAATAATATATCATGGCCTTGAGGTATCCTATCATGTCTAAATTTTAGAGTTTGCCTGTTGTGTTTTGTAGGTGGTGCAGTTCAACCAAAATTGCGATGTCAGGTTTCCAGAATTTGCAGCTCTGGGCTGGGTTTGCCAAAGGGCTACCACATATTTAGGACAGAATGTTTCACTGTCTTGAGCTAGATTGCCTCCACTGAAAGAAATTCACAAAACAGGGCATTAACATTAGGGCCACGCTAATCCAACATTTCAAATATGTTCTTGTTTTCCATATCAAGTATGACCCAGCTGATGCTCTGTAAAATGGTACTTTGGGGATTTTCTTTTATTTATATCAGAACTTATGAAGTTTTTTCTTTTGATTGCAAAGCATGAAGTTCACAGTTTTATGTTCATTGTAAGGGCTCAGTTTTTTACGGGATCTACACAAGTGTCTTATTTTAATAAACCTCAGGATGCTACGCTACCTCTTCTGAAGACTCTCACACCTGTCCCATAAAGTGTTTATCTTAGGGATGTGACTGAAACTGTATCACTTTGAAAGGTTTGAATAAAGGTTTTGTTGCCATTCTACTTGTCTTTTTAATTTTCAAAACCCAAAAAACACCCACTGGAAGATTCAAATTCAGTTTAGTAAAGGAGACTCAAGTTTTTTGTATCGATAACATTTTTCTTATGCAAATATACATTCATATTTATAGATTATTACCTGAGGAAAATATCTGTATATATTTTTCATTAATCTCTTCATTCTTTCTCCTGAAGTCCTGAATTTTGGATAGTATAGCAAAGCTTTTCAACGTAGTATTTTAAGACTCAGCAATTCTTAACTTGTCTATCTAAGCCAGTGTTGGTAACCTTAGTGTTGAGAAGACATAGTGGTAATATTACTCTTGCCCCAGTCCATGGATACCTTTTTCGCAAGGCTGTGTAAATAGGATCATAGGCGCATTATGAGATTGCAATATGTTGCTGCGGATTTAAAATGCATTTCAGATCTATAAAGGGCAACATATTCATTTGGCAGGACTTTAGACTACAGCCATTTGTCTGGCATGTAGCATGTTCTCTGTAATGTTTGTTCATCTTCAAAGGAAGACTGCCAGAGTGTTTTTTTAGTAATGGAGTCAGATAACACACTAGGAATGTGTAAAATCATATCCCAAGGCATTATTTTGTACAATATCTCTAGTAAGACTCTGAGCAATCTAGATAGCATAGGAGCCATTTTCCCAAGAAAGTAATGGTTGTCTATCACATACACAGACTCAAGAACACTTCATATGAACTTTGATATGATTAGGTGCATTAATTGTACAGTGTTCAAAATATAAAGTATGTGACAGATCCCACAGGCGTGTTCTTCACTGCCTCCCTGTTTGAATTTATCCATAGACTTTTTCTTTATGTTAGGAAGTTTTTAATCAGCTACTGGACTCTGCAAGAAAAAAACAACTATAACCTGTTCCTTGGGTCCTTGCATCTATTCCTAGCATAGATCAACTTTGCAACATTTACACTAATGGAAGTTCACCTGTTGATATCAGCACTTGAAAATTTGCTTCATCTTATTTTTCATGAGTGGAAATTCAGTAATAAAACTTGTTTAAATAGTTGTGACTTGTTAGGACACAGCCAGGGTATAACTGGAAGCAATAGTTGGTGTTAAACACTGGAAGTTGTTCTGAGATGTTCAGGCCAAACTATATTAATTCCTCTTTATGAAAGTTTCCTGTGATAGAGGACTAATGCTTCCAAGATGTCAGCACATCATTTGGGCTATAACTAGAAAGCAGAATTTAAAGTAATCAAGTTTGCTTATTTTGGTCGTGCTACTGTTATAGCACCTTTCAGAGATATGGAGAAAGAAAAGTCAGGATTCATGAAAAGACCTTGAATAGAGTATGGATCATTTTTCTTTTGATGTTTTCTCCTGGGGAAGGCATTTGAGTTTGTAAGTGAATTTTTGCCATTTTCAGGAAAAAAAATGTTATTTTCCCCCTTTTTAAACAAATGAATTAAAAAAGGATTTTGAGGAGGATTTATGTCTTACAATGACTCAATTTCATTATTTGAGAGTCTGTAAAGACAACCGAAAGTGGTGCAATCCTAAGTCAGCATTACAAATTATTTCGTGTTGCCTCCACATTCAAAGGATCTTCTATTCCCTATCTATCCAGGTACAAGGCATGCTACTTGCTTTTTTAAAAATAGGGCAAGATAGGCAAGTACTCTGTGGTTCAAAAAATCCTAGAATATTCTTTTAGGCCATATGGGAATTTATCTTTTGATAATGACCATTGAATTGAGAGAGTTGGTCTTTCTAAAATATAGCAATTTAACTATAAAATTAGCTAGATATTTTGGAAGATAATATACTGTAAACATTTGTCTTTAAAATGGAGGGGGGGAAAGTGTGGTGAAGTTGGACATAACCTGTGAAACTAAATGAAGTTAGGAGGGCAAAGTTGAAGTATTAAACAGTGTCCATAAAAAAATCTACTTTGAGCAAATGTCAACTATAAACTATGC
>VYZS01106062.1:0-36942 GCA_013400695.1 Neodrepanis coruscans | reverse complement strand
AAATAAAATAATAACCTGCCTCACTGGATTATCCAGGGTGCCCAAACCAGCTTTTTGCTGTGGGCTGAAGGGTTTCTTGAAGAAGCAACTGCCCTGCAGGGTCAGTGAGCAAACCTGTCTGCTCTGAGCCCCTGTCACCCCCAAGGCTTCCATGATAAATCCACCAAATGCACACATTTGTTTTGCATCTCAGCCAAACAGATGGTTTGGGACATCTGAGGGGATATTAAATTAAGCTGAGGTGAACCTTGTGGGGAAATTCAAAGGAGCTTAATTGTATAATGGTAACTTCTACCTGTTTCTCCCTTTTTCTTTGGCAAATCACTGTGAGCAAACTCTGTGTTTAATGAGGAAGAAAGCCCTGATGAAAGGACATATTTCTTACAAAAAATCTTTAATCCAAATTCCTTCTGGTGCTGTGTATTTCCCCACTAGATTTCTTACAGGTGATAAGGTTGCCCTGCAATTTTTTTGCTGATTGCATCTCAGACTGAATTAGATACAGGATATATATAACACATATATATATATGTGTATAAGAACTTCCAGATAAACACAAAATTTTAGGCTCAGAGCCCAGATCCCTCTGCAATTCTAAAGTGCAAATGTTATAGATCACATGCACTGCACCCAGATTTATTACAGGACAAAGAGAGATGCACAGAGAGCTTTGTTTTCCATGGCATTGATCACTTGACATCTTAGCTCTGCCTCTAAATTTGTCCAGGCTGCACTGAGGTGTCATTTCCAGCAGGGTAAGTCATCTCAGGACTGGGAATAGAATCAAGGCTCTCTCCCTGACCCAGCTCTGTCTAACAGATAAAGTTATATTCTGAACAGACCCACTCCAGCAGGGAATTGCTCAGTCACCTTGAGCCATGTGGGACTGAGCAGGAACAGCCCCTTCTGCTTAACAGAGTGTCCTGTGCCAGGGCTGAAGTCAAATGACAAAGTAATTCTTTTATTGGGAGATGGAGCCTTTAATCTCCAGACTTCTGGTTTATATCTAAACAGAAAATAATTGAAATCTTGTTGCAGGCTAAAAGTCACTCACTCCTGGCAGGTTACTGGTTGTCTCTGAGGGACACATCCCAAAATTCAGCACAGGGTATGAGCAGACAGGTAACCACAGCAGCTGATCTCAGCACTGGTAAATATAGATACTCCTTATATAAGAAGGGACATTGGGGTCACTGGTTTTTTAGGAAGATGTTCTCATTGATTTCCAATAGGAAATTCTGATCTGAAATATTGTATAAAATGGCATTTTGATATTATTAATGCCATCCACTGAGTAATATGAAGGCTTAATCTAAGTGTAAATAGTGATTATGAAAATACCTGCTGGACACTGCCAGTGCAAAGGGCACAGCCCTTTGTACAAAGAGCAAGAGAAAACACTGGGGATTAGAGGGGAGGAAATAACAGCTCCTCACTTTTAGGAGAGGGAGAGGAGAAAAGAGCTGCTTAGGTTGAACATGGCCACAAAAAGAGTGAAAAGTCACATTCCTTGGAGTCTCCTGCTTTAACATCCTGCAGATAAACATCTCCTGTTCAAACTCTCCAGGCCAAAGGAAACCTGAGCTGGAGTGCTGGAGGGAATGGCAAGATGGCTTTGGGCTAAATCCCTTATTAGAAATGACAAATGAAGGACAAACATATAAAGTTTATCATCTAAATAAATCTTAAAATAAAAGGATTTGGGAGCACTGCCATGATCTCAGTGCTTACATCAGGCACAAGCTGTGCATATCTTCATATTATAGTTACTGTTACAAAAACATAAAGTGGATTACCAGGGCTTAGTGCTTAAGCAGGTCTGTTTCACCAGGAAGGCAAGGAACTTTGGCTGGGCTGATGTTACAGATGAGATTTAGGACAGAGAAAAGACCAGGTCCAGGATGTTTCCCTGCACAAAGCACAACGATTATGGTAAATAAATAAAATCAGAATCACAAACCCTCTTCAGCTCATGCCTCATCCCTACAAGGATGGACATGAGCTCTGTGAAGCCATTTAGGGTTTTGACATCATTACCCTGACATAATAGAAAACATCTCCCACTCTCAGTGATGGGCAGGGAAGTTTTGCCACTGTTTCCAGGGGAAAATGTGAGGTACAATCATTAACATGATAATGGGAACAAGACTCATTTCACTAGGAAAACTCAGCTCCCATTAAAATCTGAAACCACCCATTCATCTCATCAGTGAAATGATTCCTTTTTAAAAAAATAAAAACCAAAAATGGCAAGAAAAATTCCCTCCCAACACACCAGCAACAGCTGCAGCTGGGACCAGCAAAGCTCTCTCCAAGGAGAGCTGCACACTCCAAGTCCCTCCAGGATGAAAACACAAGTGCTGGGGATTCGAGGCATTAGAGTTAATTCTCACTGTGGTGAGAAGGTCTGCAGCAGTGCCAAGCCAACAAATGCAAAACTTAAACGCTGATTCCTTCAGATTTATCCCCAGATTTAGTCCTTATTAGGTTTGTCACACCCACCTCTCCACTCAGCCAGGCTGCACAGCCTGGCTCTGTTTGCACAGCTTTAACTGTGTTGCTCTTCCATTTGCTTCCCTGGATCATTAAAAATCACATCCCCTGTGGCTGCCAGGCTGGAGAGGGCTCAGAACAACCAGGAACTGGGTGGCCTTTAATGTCCCTTCCAACACAAACCATTCTGGGATTCCATGATTCTCCTCAGAACTCCACAGTCTGGGGAAGGATGTTCTCTATTCCTCTTGTCCATCTTCCCCAAACTGAAGCAAAGGTGATACCCCTAATAACTGTTCAAAGGTGAGATATTTTTAGGAGGTATTTTGGATCTGGCACTGGATAGAAGAGGGTTGAAGTCTCACTGCTGCTGGTTTAGATTTGCAGAGGCTTAACTGCCCTGGGAATACAAAAGGAGGAAAATGTGCAGAAGTCACAGGAAATCCATGGGTTGAATCCAGCCAGAAACTGGCTTTCCTCAATCAGGAGGAGTGAGAAATCTGTGGGTTTTTTTCCCATTTATTCCTATTAATTCCTTCTCCCAGATGACAAGCCACAGGGCAAGAGGAAATGGCCCCAAGTTGGATGGGGGAGGTTGAAGTTGAATATTAGGGAAAATTTCCTCACAGAAAGGGTTGTGAAGCACTGGCACAGCTGCCCAGGGCAGTGGTGGAGCCACCAACCCTGGAGGGATTTGATGTGGCATCTGGGCACATGATTTAGTGCTGAACATGGTGGTGGTTGACAGCTGGACTTTATCTTAGAGTTCTTTGCAAACCTTAATGATTTCATATTTCAAGATCTATAATAAAAAACCCCAAAACATCTAAAGAAACAAACCCCTGGCAAGCAGCTCTTCCTCACCTGGTTCCCTGGGCAGCCTGGTGAGGATTGTTTGTGCCTTGTTTCACTATTCAGGGCTCTTACAGCTGTCACACAGATCTGCAGGGAAAAGGGACAGGAGCCTCCAAGCCCATCACAATATAAATCCTTGACAGATCCAAATGGTGAAGCTGCAGAGCTTCTGCCAGGCATCTGAATCCTGACAGCCCTCCTTCCTCTACGGGAAAGACAAGAATAAAAATGCCTCCTGCAGATCTGGGCTCCTGGTTGGTTGTTTTAGGGGGGTTGTGTTTTGTTTTCACTTGGGTTTTGGTGGCTTGTTCCTTCCAAAATCAGCCTGGGAAATGAGGCTGCTGTGCATCACTCCCATAGACAGATTCCAATAATGTTCTCTGTGGTGGTTGGTACCTGGAGGAGGGATGGGGAATCAGGAACTGCAAGAGAATGAATTCATAGTCAAGTGTTTTATGAAGGCATCAGGTCAGACTCAGCATTCCAAGTGTGGGACCTACAGGGAAAAGCTCAACTTTACAAGATGCATAAGCAGCAAGAGGAAGGAAAAAAAATATCACAGGAAAAGCTCAGCTCTTCTCCTGTGAGATCTGAGAAAAAAATAAAGACTGAGGGGGGGAAAGGGGAAAGGGGAAATTCTTCACAGCAGACATGGAATGAAGAGATGATGGTTTGAATCTCAAATTGTGCAAGTGGTGATGAAGAGTCTTCTTAGACAGAAAGGGAATTAGAAAATAAAATCTGCTGATGGGGGAAGCTGTAAATTTCCCAATTGTGCAAGAAGTGATGGGAAGGGCTAAAAGAGGATTTAGGACTAGACAAAAGGTTTGCTGGTAGAGAAACTGCAAAATGGTAATTTCTGTGTAGTTGTGATACCAGAAAATGGACCAGACAACTGAGTGGTTTGTTTTTAGTAAAATATTTATGAATGTGCATAATGATCTGGCTGCTCAAATGCAAAAATATAAGGAAAAGGACCTGAGGTGTCTGGAGATACAATAAACATCATCCAGCTTTGTCCCGAGGTGCAGATCACAAGTGATTTATTCTTATAATCTGTTCCTATTCATGCAATACTTAAACACACTTAGGGAAACAAAGCAGGGTTTGATTTTGGTGATTGTCCCTTTGTGTCCTAATTATTTTTATTAGCAAGTTAATTTTCATCACAAGCTGTCTGCCTTCTCATCTGGGAGAAACATATTTGTGAGGCCAAAAGTTCAAAATCAACTTTCTGAGTGTTGGCAGACAAAGGAGGGCTGTGCACATTACAGAACCCTGCAGTAAATACATGAGAAGCAGCTGAGGGTCACTCACCCCAGTGACATGGGGGAGGACACCACTCCAGTTCTCTGCTCCACTCCCAGCAGAACCCACCTGCAGAGCTGCCTCCAGCCCTGGGAACACAAGAGAAGAAAGACACGGAGCTGCTGGAGCCAGAGGAGACCATGGAGATGCTCCCAGGGCTGCAGCCCCTCTGCCCTGGAGCCAGGCTGGGAGAGCTGGGGGGGTTCAGCTGCAGAGGAGAAGGGTCCAGGCAGACCTTGGAGCCCCTTCCAGAGCCTAAAGGGAGCACAGGACAAGGAGAAACATGTTTAAACTGAAAGACAGTAGGTTTAGATTTCATATGAGAAAAGAAATCTTCCCTGGGAGGGTGGGGAGGTCCTGGCACAGAGAAGCTGTGGCTGCCCCATCCCTGGGAGTGTCCAAGGCCAGGTTGGAGCAACCTGGGAGAGTGGAAGGTGTCCCTGCCCATGGCAGGGGGTGGGACTGGATGAACTTTAATGTCTCTTCCAATCCCAACCATTCCCAGTTCCACCACTGCCCAGAGCATTTCTGCAGCTCCAGGAACACGTGGCCTTGATGTTTCTTGTTGATCAAACCCTTCATCACCTTCAGAGGCAGATGAACACAGGAGAGTGTGTTGCTGCTCTGCACCTCACCCCAGCCCTCAGCACAGCCCTGAGCCCCTGTCAGGGCACACACAGAGCTCTGGGACCCCCGTCCCTGTTCTCTGACCCCACGTGGTGTTTGCAGTGAGAGCAGGGCCAGTGCCGCCGACTTTTCAAATGGCACAAAAGGGAATTTTACACTTTGGCAAACTGCCTACCTGAATTCTGGGGGAGTGAAAAAAAGGAGAAAACAAGTTTTGACTAGTAACATTTAAGGTGACACTATCAATCACTGGCAAACTTTGACAACTCCAGTTAATTTTTGCTGAGAATGATAAAATACTCCACTGGAGAAGAAAATAACAGGGACTTTCCTGCAGGGCTATTTTTCTTCCTGTTTTCCTCTCTATTTGGAAAAAAAAAATCATGTTAAATCTGCAGTGGTTTTAATCAAATGCAGACAAAGGCAATTGAACTATGCACAAAGTAGCCTTTCTTTTCAGATGGCCTTTGTTACTCTCACTTGAAGAGTTTGTGATTTGGATTATTTTGTTTCCTAATAAAAATCCCAAACATTTCAAGAAAACTGATATTTGTGACAAGCTCCTTTAGTCCTTCTTGGAAGAAAGAGAAGTCTGCAATAGAATATTCAAGCAGCTCTAGACTCAGAGCCCTTCCCTGGAGGCGTCGATCTGGCAGCGTGTAGGTGAATTTGATTTGTTACTCAGAAAAATTATCTGTGTGTTATTAATATTAACACAGCCTTGGAAGAACAAATGGATAACACATTCTAAAATAGATGTAAAGGTGGGTTCTTGGTTGCTCCAAGCCCAGCCTGGCCTTGGACAACCTGTGCCAGGGCTTCCCCACCCTCACAGGGAGGAATTTCTTCCCCATATCCCATCCAACCCTGCCCTCAGTCAATTTGAAGCCATTCCCCCTCATCCAAACAAGCCCAGCCTGTCCTGGTTTTCCTGGCAGGACCATTCCCACAAGACCCAGGCCAGGCCAGCTTTATGCTGCCACTCATCCTGTTATCATGATGACCAAAGGATAAAAGTGGTTTGTGCCACAAATTTAGGCTCATGCACTGATCCATGGACCCTTCAGCAGGTTATGTAGGACAAATATACACAGGACAAATAGCACCAGAAGAGTCTGGGCATCCAAATCCATCCCTGTCCACAAGACCTGCAGCTCATGACAATAAATCCTCTCTTTGTGCCTTCATGGTGCTGTGCTCAAAGGAAACAGAATAAAATCAAGGGATCAGCCAGAGCAGGTTTGTTGCATTGAGGTTCCACTTGAAAAAAAAAAAAACATGTAAGAAATAAAGGTTCTCTGATTTGTCTGCCATACAATTATTAGAATAAACTCTGTATGGAAGTGTGGTGTTTAAAGCTTAACTTTTTTTAATAAAGCACTGCTAAGAGGAGATAAAAGAGATAAAAGCAGATGAAAGAGGAGATAGCACAAGAAAAAGCTATTTGTTTTCCCTGCCTTCTGTGCCAACCTTTGCTGCCCTGCACTAAGCAGGTTCACAGGGGGGCACCGGTATTTCTCAGGGGTTTATTTTTATATTCTGCTGTACGTGAAGTGAGGGGGAAAAATTTACTTCAAGGCTTCAAAACCCTCAGATTTTATTCATAGAAAAGAAAGCAGGAGCACAGCTCTGAGCAGGGAGTGCTGAGGTCCTTTAGCTTGTAATAAAGTCTGTAGCCAAGTAGCCACAGGTACTCCTTCCATCCCAGGAGCAAATGGGATTGTCCCAGGGATGGGATAATGGTTCTGCAGCCATAACACAGCCTGGATGGAGCCCAGGTTTGCCCCTGCTCGAAGACAAGACATTAATATTTCTTTCCACAAGGCCATTAGAAAGGAGGGGGCTGCAGAGAAGGAATCATTAAGTATCAAACCCAAAGTAGAACAAAGCCCACGCCAGCTGAGTCTTCTGCATTGCAGAGGGAACAGCCTGGGCTGGAGAGCAGAGTTTAACATTCTCTGGGTGCCCCCTCCTAGTTTTTCCTGGTGTGTGATGTTCAGCCTGTGTGTCTCCTGGCTGGGTTGGCTGAGGTGAGTTAAAACCAGAGTGGATTTCAGAGTCATACCCAGTGTCTAGAGCCAGATTTGCAAAGTGATTTAGGTGTGTGAAGATGCAAATAGCATTAGAACTGCACCAGTGCTTCAGTGATCCCTCTTATGAGCTCAATTAACTCTGTAAATCGAACCCCCCCGTCCTGCTTTGCTTCCAGGCTGACACAGTCTGCACACAAATACTCCCTTCCCAGCTTGTGAGCTCTGAAAGAGAGATCCAGAACCCTGTGCTGCCTTCCCAGCCCCCAGCACACTTCTACAACATTTGCAATCTTATTTGTGATTTTACTGAAGGGCAGTGAAGCAAACCCCTCTCAGATCATTCTGATCTCAGTAATATTCTGTGCACAACAAAGTCACCCCTCAAGGACCAGTTCCACAGCTGAATTTCCAGGTTGCCTTGCAACCCATTATTACCAGGATTTGTCCCTTACATTTCCAGGAACCAGAGTGGTTTGCACTCAAATAGTTTCTGCAGATCTTATAGATACCCTCTGCTCATGCAGTTCCTCCTATCACTGGGATGTGTCTTTCATTTGCAAAGTGTGCCTGACCAAGGGAATTCTCAATTCCTTTCATGTCACTACTTGGTGTCAAATGTCACATTTTTAGATCACTTTGCCTTAGAAGGGACAGAAATATCTATTTAGGAAATATCAAGCCCTTGGATTGCATTTTACATTGACAGGAAAGGGAGGCTTTAATCAGATCTGTCCCAAACCAACCAGAATTTCTATCCAACTGCCCATTGCCTGGACTGATATGAGTTTCCAATCCCACTAATTAAAAATATGATGGAAAGAACTGGCCAGGGACAGAGGGACAATGATTTTGTCCCTTTCTGATCAGCCCCTCAGAAAGGCTAAAGAAACTCTACTGAGGATCCAGGCATTGCATGACATTCCTCTGCATAATAATGGCATTTACTGTGGAAATATGTTACATATTCAGCTTTCATTACACTTCTGACCAGTCCAGAGGTGCCTGGGCTGTGTAATAATCCATGACAACTTACCCCCTTTTATTCTACTCACTTCTTCAACTTCTCTGAAACAGCTCCCAAATTCAACTCTTCCAGAATCTGAGGCTTTCAAAAAGCCAATTCTTAAAAAGATAATTAGTTCCCCATAGGCTTTTTTTTTTTTTGACTCAGTAAATATTTCTGAGATTGCTTTTTGTATAATCAGTGTTAGCAGCTCATTAAAATGCACAGTATGGGGATCATTTGGAATGTGACATGGCTCAGCATGGACACTCAAGCTGCTTAAAAAGACAGAAAAGAAAATGATGAGGATAAAATGAAAGCAGAAAGCCAGCATTTCTTTTAAGCTGACACCACAGTTAAGGATTTAAGACAGGGCAGGGAGCCTTCAACCCTGCTATTAGTGAGAAGTCTAATTGCTCAATGCACTGACTGCCCTCTCCAGCCTGTAGGTTCTCCAAAAAGATTTTACAAAGAACTTCAAGATGCTCAAAAAAAATGAATTCTGTGAACAGGTGATTGTGTAAGGTCTTCACTCCAAGCAATATGAGGATTCTTCTTGAATTAATAATGAATGAAGTCATTTAAAAAGCCTTTAGTGTGTGCAGACAGAAATAAATAATGTCTTTATCTGAGACATTTTATTTTCCATTAAAACAAACACTTTTTAAAGAAGTGGGTATTGTTGAGAACAGCACTGTGGTGCTCCCATGGCCTCTGATCCTGTTGGACTCTCTCCTGTGCTGCTTCCCCAGGGCTGGAGCAGCTCTGCAGGGGGGTCTCACCTGAGGGGGCACAATCAGCTCAGCTTCCCTCTCATTGGCTTCATTGCAGCTGGTGGGTGCTGGGTATTGGATAAAACACATCCCTGCTCACTCACAGACAAATCAGGATGACTGACACCCTGGTAAAATGATAACAATGCTAAGTCATAAATTAATTAGTAACTGTGTGTACAGTAACTGCTTTAGGCAGGTTATCATCACAAGCTGTTAGGCAAGACACCTCTGAGCATCAGAGCTCACACTGCAGACTTCCCCTCCCTTCACTGGAATCAAATAGAGACATAAACACAAAATCAGCCCAGGATGTCTCAGTGCAACTGGTGCAGGTGCCACAGCCCTGCTTGAGGGGCCAAAGAGTGGGTGGAGATTGCCCTGGACCACCACAAGGGCTAATTCCTGTAAGTGGATTTGAGTCCTGGTGCCCACATAAGAATTTAAATTAAATTAAATATTGACTGGGAAGAACTTGCTGTCAGGTTCAGGGGAGAAAAGCTCCAATTACCAAGAAGTAGGAGCCCTTGAAAATAATATCATATTTTATGGGGGCAAAACACAAGTGGAAGTGTCCAAGGCCAGGTTGGGAAGGGCTTGGAGCAGCCTGGGGTTGTGGCAGGGGTGGAATGAAATGAGCTTTAAAGGACCTTCCAACCCAACCCATTCTGTGATTCTAAGTGCAGGGAATGGATTCTGCCTCCTTTTCTGTTCCTCATTATTCTGCAGCACACAGAGATTTGTGATCAGGATTGAGTGAGGGTTTGAGCAGCTGCTCTTCACTTGAAATTCTTCAGTGAAGAGAACTTCAGAATGGCATGAAATTACCACCCCTTCACTGGCCCTGGAGTCCATTGAAATGTTCCCTCTTCACTGTCATCTTCTGCCCAGAAAAACCACAGCCCAGAGGGCAGGAAACACAAAAAATGTAAATTCTTCTGAACAAAGTTAAAATCACAAGGAACTCTGTCAGTTGGATAAAGACCTACCCAACCAAACCTGCTGTTAAGTTCAGCAGGCCAAGCCAAACAAACAGAAGGTCTAAAAAAGCTTTTTTCTGATACATCTGTCCCTGCTGGAACTGAGGTTTCAGGATCAAAAATTCAGATGACATGAAGCAAAAAAACCCTGAGATTACTTTTTGCTGTATAGATCAGCTTTGCAGGAGCTAAAAGGAATTGAGCTTCCTCTGAAAAGCTGAATGAATATACATCAGGAATAGGAGATGTGGATGTTAAGACTGGAGGTATTTTCTCCAAAGTGAAATTCAGCTTGTCCTATATTGATTCTGTATTGAAATAAATTCTACTTTTTCTCTGAATAACTCAGAGAAAATTTTCCTCTTTTTTGTTTGTTTGCTAAAAAAACAGTCAATGCTTTGAGGAGTGGCCATGGAAAAACCTGAGATACCATAAAAAAAAGACAGAATCTATTTTTCTGTAGTGAGATGTGTATGACACAGTAAACTGCTATTTCTCTTGATGTTAAGTAGCAAATTGCCCTGCACCTCATTGCTGAGTTACAGAGAGCAATGGGATGTTCCAGAATTCAGGCCCTACTTTGTGTTACCTGCTGCAGTGACAGGGATGGCTGAGGATCAGGGCAGATGGTCAACATCTACCATTAAGGGAGAGCAAACAGGACATCTTTGGCATTATCTCTGAAAATGCATTTGCTGGCAGGGCTGAAATGCCAGCAATTCCCCATTCAGTGTCATTTCCAGCAGTAGTTTGAGGGGAAAGGGGGAGGAGTAATGACAGTGCATCAGCTTGGGTTTGCCAAATGCAAAGAATCAACAGTCACCCTGGTGCCATTTCAAAAAAACTCTTAGAATAAGCATGTTATCACCTCCCCAGTGAGCAGGAATTAGGTCTGTGCTGTTCATCAAGCCTTGGAACAAGAGGCTGAACTGGTACAGGTTCCCCATTTGCTTTGAATAATTCCTGTCAGCCACAAGGCAGAAGGCCTTTGGCAGCTGGCACACTTCTGAAAGTGATGGAGAGCAAAGAAATCACTGAGGGAAAGTGCCAGATCTGGTGCAAGTCACAGTTTGCAGAGGCAAATGAAATGACAGAACCTGAGTCAGGGGGTTGACAGCAGCAGTGTGGAAAGGATGATTAGTGGCAGAGGTATTAATAGAGGAGATGCAAAGAGGCTCCTCTCAGCTCTCCTGTGACTGAAGCACAAGATAGAGCTGGTTGTGTTCCTGTGAAGAAAACCATTCCCATCCTGCAGGACTTTGGGAACCAACCCATCTCACACCATGAGGGGTTTGCAGGTGCACAGGTCTCTTTGCAGGAAGGAGGGTTCTCCTGATCCCACCATAATCCCTTTTGCAAAGGTCTCTAATCATATTTCTTCCCCTGCTCTGTTTAATGAATGGTAATAGGGAAGACTTGATTAGAAGCCTTTCATCATTTTAGGACTAGGGGCTTTAGCTTTCTGACCTACTTTCCTTGCCAATGAAATTCCATTTTTAGCTCCAACTCAAGGTCTGAATGTTACCCAAATTCAGACCATCTGTTTTAACTGCCTACGGGCTGAGAAGTTGATCCAAGCCAGGAAGAATAAATGGAACCAGTGTGTTCATATATTAAGCATTCTCCACCCTCTGTGTATTAAATAACCTAATCAGTTTATTCCTGAGTCTACACAAACATTCCCATTTCTTTGGGCAGTACCTGCTGTTGTTGTAAGGAATATTTATGCTCCCAGTTGCTCTCACAGACCTTGAGCTGGGTCACCTTTGCTGCACAACTACAGCAAGGAACAAGCTCCAGCCGACTCCAAGCCCATCTTATCCCTTGATCTGGCTGTGGTGAGGGTTGGGACAGGCCACCCAGAAGGACAGATCCATGCTGGGAATGTCATTAGGGAATATCCTGGCTCTCTTCCTAATTCTCACAGTTAGAGAAGCAACAGAACTTGCATCTCTTGAGAGGAGGACAGTTTTAGATACATTTTACAGTCCTTCTATTACACAAAACTCAGCAAGAAATATTAAATCATAAACCAGGACAAAATCAAAAAGGTAGCTGGAAAATCCCTACTAAGTAACTGCTGGCCACAGCTTTATCAAAAAATCAAAATGAATCCAGGTACTGAAGATAAGCTGCTGCTGCTGAAGCTGATCTGCATCTCCAGCCCTCATCCCTCACAGCTTGGCTGATGGATGGATGGAATTTCAGTGGAATATCTACAGCATCCCTGAAAACATTACCAAATGAAAAGTGCCAGGAAAAAGAAGAAAACAGTAATGTAAAACTGAGCCAGAGATCACAGAAGTTGAATACCCAGCTGGGAGCTGCCCAGCTCAAAACAAGGCAGAAAATAAGGATATTTAATGTAAAAGAACCCTAGCATGAAATAGGCTCTGTCCTTCCCCAGACACAGCTGATTTGCTGTTCAAGTCTGTCATTTAACAGCCTGTTTAGAGATTCTCCTGCTTGAAAACCATCGTGGCTGTTTCCAGCTCCCTCTTTCAGGAGGCACCACAAGCCCCCTCACGTGTCGAGTTCCTTCAGCACATCCTGATCCTTCCAGGATTATTTCATTTGAAAATCTGATCTGAACACACCAGACCATCCTTATGGACATGGGTTACAGAATCTGAGCTGTAAAACACTTCCAAAAATCTGACATCTTTTCAAAATTTCAAGCCAGCGTTGACTAATTAATGCACACAACCCTTGTCCAAGAATGCTCTGGGAATATCTTGATGTGGGAGGTGTCCCTGCCCAGGGCAGGGGGTGGGACTGGGTGGGCTTTAAGGTTCCCTTCCAACCCAGCCCATTCTGTGATTCCCTGGACAGAACAGCACAGGGGAGCTGCTGTTTTTCAGGGCTAATTCCAGCAAGGAGGATGGAACAGGTCATGTGGCAGAGGAATGATGAATTAAACCCTAAACAAAAGATCTACCTCCCCCCAGCCCTCTTCCCATAGCTGTTCATTCCCTGCTCACTCATCCTGTGCAGAACCAAGAAAGGAGTGAGTAATCCTTGGGTTTGTTCCCCTCGGATCATTGGAAGTGACACGATCATTATTTCACCGGGGGTTCAAAGCAGCATTTGCAAGATTACATTGGACTTGCAACCTGTGAAATGGAGGGACATGAGCTCCTCTGAGCTGTCACCTGCAACATGCACAGCCTGGCAATGCAACTGAAACCTTCCTGAGGAATTTTAGCCGTTTTTTTCCTCCCCCTTTTTGCAAATCACAACATCTCCGAGTGATTTACTTACAGTATAAAAAAAGGATCTCTTGCACCTGGAAAGCTACATGCTAATTCCATGTTTTATTCCAGCTCTTTCATGCAAAAGGCTTTCAAAATCACAGTCTATTGTGCAGTACATAATGTTATTATTCTGTCCTTATTGTCCTAAAAGCAGACGCTTCCAGGCTGGAGTGAAATCTTCTTTTGACTCCACTGTGCTGGGCAAAAGGTTAGAGAGATAAAGCAGCTCTCACAGAGCTGTTAATGCTGGGATGAAGCAGAAATACTAAATCAGGGGGAGCAGCATTGTTTCTGTCTCCAGCTCCATGAGATATTCCAGCTCCCACAGGCTGGGTGTGAAAACCACGTGGCCCTGCACCCCTGGGCAGGCGATGGCCCTCGACCAGTGAAACACAGAGACATGAAAAAGCACAACTTAGCTGTACCCATGTTCTTGTGTTGGCCCTGTGACCTCAACCTGGGGGCTGTGCTGAGCAATGTGGGGCCTTAAACCAGCCCTGGAGCAAAGGGAGGGGTGTTGGGATATTGGGAAGAAATTCTTCCCTGAGAGGCCCTGGCACAGGGTGCCCAGAGAAGCTGTGGCTGCCCCATCCCTGGAAGTGTCCAAGGCCAGGTTGGAGCTCTGGGACAGTGGGAGGTGTCCCTGCCCAGGGCAGGGTGTGGAACTGGGTGATCTTTAGGGTCCCTTCCAACCCAAACCATTCTGGGATTCTATAGAGGTTTAGCAATTTTCAGCTGCAGTCTTGTCTTGTCTGCATCCAAGGGAACCCATGGAGACAACATCATAATAATTTTCGACCCAGAAGCCCCTCCAGCCTTCTCCCCTTCAGCTCTGTTCCTTATCCAGGCTGAAAAAAAAAAAAAATAAGAAAAAAAGCTGCTGGGAAAGAGCCTCCTCTGTAAAGCTGTTTCACTGTCCCCACAGAGCTGTCACTGCCATTCCACCTTCCAGTGTGTCCCCATACCATGGGATATTCCAGCTCTTTTACTACAATTCCTTATTTCCAGGGCTCTGAATGTTGCCCAGAAGCACAGGGCCATCAGAGCTGCTGTGAGAGGCTATTTTTAGAGTGAGTCATTTGATGAGCTGCTCAACACCTTATTTATTGCTGTCTCCAGTTGGGCACCTCAGCAGTGTCCAGACACCTCTGTGGCTAAACCCAGGACTTGGGAGCTGTGACCTCTATTCCAAAACACTTTCTCCACTGACAGAGAGAAAAACAACAGCACATTATGTTGTCAAGACTAATAGCTGCTAATTAGGGTGAGTGACACATGACCCCTTTTTATATCCAAAGAGCACAGGAGTCACACTGCAAATAGAAAAAAAAATAAAAAAACAATTTAAGAAAAAAGTTGAAATTCTGCATTCGGTGTTTTTCAGCCTTAAAAGTAATTTTCTATTTTTTTTTTCCCCACACCTTCCCACACCCCAGTGCTGGGTGGCAGCAGCTGGATCTCACCTGGCACAGCCAGAGAGCAGAGCAATGAATCCTACAATGGTTTGGGTTGGAAGGGACCTTAAAGATCATCTTTTTTCCATGCCCCTGTCAAGGGCAAGGAACCTTCCAGGAGAGGAACCAGCAACTGCCAAGCAGCTCAAACTGTTGCCATCCAGATTCCTGGCAAAATAAACAGGGGATGTGCTTTTCTCCAGGTGTGTTCCACATCTAACTGAGCTTTTGCAGAGGAAGAAGCCTGGAGCCACGTGCAGTCTGTGTTTATCCCAGATTTCTCTACAACTGCTTTGCATTATTAATATTTGCAATGCAGCAGCACTAAGGACTCACTGCTGGGTGTGATCAGAAAATGGGGCAGCTCCTGCTCTGAAGAACCAACCAGGCAAAGAAAAAGTCATTAATTGCCATTTTGTAAGTGGGGAACCAAGGTACAGAAAGTTGAAGTGATTTACTAGAGGTCACATTAAAAGTCTACTGAATTTGCAGCCTCCTGTTGTTTTCTTGCAGCCTCAAACATCCTGTTAGAGCCTCTGAATGTTAATCATTACCTAACTCTTCTATCTTCTTGCTGCTCTAATGAGATTATTGATGAATTGCTTACAATGCACCTCCTGCAGAAGTTTTTTAGATGACAAGTTGCCTTTTACTAAACAAATTAATGGACAAGTTGAGTTCTCCCATTCCAGCCTGGGGAAAAGGAGTTTGGGGTTTGAAATACCTAATGAGTATTAAGTGAAACCCAGTATTTGAGTTTATTTGGCACTGTGCCTGATATAAATATGCCAGGAGACCATTAGTACCTTGTGGTACCATCAGGACAGAAATAGTGACTCCAACAATTAATATTGCAGGAGCTGTGTATGTCAATACAGGAGCAGAACAATTGCAACTTTATAGGTTCATTCCACACCCTGGCAAAGTCAAAGGGAGGCCTCTCATCAAGTGAAGGGACTCAGACACCAAGATCCAACTGGGTTTTACTCTGATCAAAGAGCTGGAGATTTCCAGACATCAGGCCTGGCATTTCCACATTGCAGGTCAGCCCAGGATGGCCAGAGAACACATTCCCAAGTGTCCCCAGTGCCCAGAGGGAAGAATCCAGCAGAATCCTCTTCATGGATAACCCTGTGGGAGATCCAGGAGTCAGTGTTAGAAATTCTGGAACTTGTTCCTGTCCATCTTTCCAGACAGGGCAAAGCTCCTCATTCCAGTATCTCTCATTATAGTTTTGCAAATGAACTTCTCCATCTCCCCAGCGAAATCCTCCCTGTTCCAAGGGTTTGATCTTTCCTGATGGTGTTTTAAAGCACCTTCTCTCAAGTCCCACGTAATGAGGTAACTCTCAGTCTGCCTGGAAGAACAAAACTCCATGAGACAGACTATGAGCCAGACACTTCTTATTATACTTTCTAGAAATGCACAGAAGGGCTTTCTCTGAGTGCTCCAGGTCACTGAGATCATGTTTGAGGCATATGATTAATTTGCAGCCTTATTGTGTTAAGGGCCAGCAGAAGAAAAGGAGGATTTTTTTTTTTTTTGACCAGTGTTAAGTGAAGTAGAAGACCTTGGCACTTAGCAAGAGCTTTGAAACCATCTTTGCATAAAGCAGCAGCTAAAATGTTAATAGCCATGGAGAGGAATGTATTGATCTGAGGTATTCTGAGGGGTTTTAATGTGGGTGAAGGTGGAGGAGGATTGTACTTGGGATAAATACGCCTCAGCTAATGAAGCCTGAAGCATTTAACATGTGATGACTTCTGCTTTTATTCAGACCCTCACACCAACAAGTTCCTGGATGAGGGCAAGAAGTTCAGCTGATAAAAAAGGTGCTTTGAAATATTTGCTTTTCCCCTTGGATGTAAATTATTCTTAGCTCAACTCTGTTCCCATCAAAGCTCTTTAGTGGTCATGGGCTGATATCAAAGGTAAAAATAAAGCCTCAGTGGCAATAAATCATTTTACTTTTCAATATTTGCTGCATCAAACATGAGAACATCTTAAAGAAGGCCACAGAAATCCCAAACACCATCTGAGAGCAGGAAGGGGCTTCTCCAGCTTTCAGTTTGGGGATTTTCTCAGCAGCAGAGATGCTCCAGCTCCCTCAGTATCTCCATGGCCTCCTCTGGACTGGTTCCAGCAGGTCCAAGTCCTCCTTGCATCATACAAATTACAACTTTGATTATTGTTGAGTCAAACCCAGTGCAGAGCTTTTCCTCAGTGTTTTTCATCTGGTCTCACACCCCTGAGGATTCACCTTTTACTGAACAAACCCCGAATTTCTGACTGTCCAGATGGCCAGGGAACTGCTGGGCTTTGAAATGGGAGTGTAAATCAGTCCTCATTTGCACCTGGATACAAGAGAATGAAAATACATGAACCTGCTCCCCAGCAGACAGAGTTTAAATTTTGCCGGAGCTCGTGGGTACGGGCTGAGCGAGGACATGAATTTAAACACCCAGCAGCTGCCTGAACCATCTCTTCTGCACAAAAGTGCCTCTCTTTAGCTTCAGTCCCAGCCAAAACGTGGTGTCAGGGGCCATCCCAGGGTGACAGCAGCACAAACTGTCCCTTGCATGGTGGATTCCTGCGCTTTGGTGAACACACACACACACAGGTTTCTGCGCGCTGAGGGAGACCTGACAAGGCTTTTTGTCTGAAGGAGGGGCTTCCCTTTGTGTTTCTCCCCTGTAGTTATGGTGACATGGTGCCCAAGACAATCGCTGGGAAGATCTTTGGCTCCATTTGCTCCCTCAGCGGGGTGCTGGTCATTGCTCTGCCGGTTCCTGTCATTGTTTCCAACTTCAGCCGGATTTACCACCAGAACCAGCGAGCTGACAAGAGGAGAGCACAGAAGGTAAGGAGAGCTCAGCCCCTGCCTGGCACCACGGGCTGGGGGAGGCAGCAGGGACAGCTCTGAGCACTGCATGCACCCACCCCTGTCCCTACAGCTTCACTCACACCTGGACCTGTGCCTGTACAGCCACCACCTCCTTCCCTGCACACACTGAACTGGGGGATGTTCAGCAGCACAAGCACTGGGGCTGTTCTTGCTCACCTTTCCTACATTTCTGTCTGAAACCAATCCACACATGTTTATACAGATCAGGACCAGGAGCTGGTTGTCCTTCTGGCTGCTTCTTTATTCTTGTTGTCTCTCTGTAGTTTTGAAAACACCCATCCAGCAACATGAACTCACCAGCAGACATACCCCTCAAAGCTGTGCCTGTGACACTGGGAATACACAAAAGCCCCTGGAAATGTGAGGGGATTAGTGAATATTCCAAAATCTGGACAGTTTTTACCACTATAAGCTTCCTGAGTCACTTGGAGATTTATTATGTCTCCATTTCAATCTGCTAAATCATCCCAGAACCAGAATCAGGTTTTTACAGCAACTGCAAACTAAAGGCCTGAGGTTCTTTTCCTCCCCATGGAATACTGTCTGCCAGGAATCCATGACTCAGGGGACCTGATGGGGAATAGTAGTAGAAAGATGTGCTATTTCTGCTTCAGGCAACATCTGGGCCGTGCCTCCTTCTCGCTTCTCAGGGAGTTGACAGCAGAAAGCTGAGATACAAGACCTACAAAACCACAAAATTTGGCAGTCAAAACACAAAAGAAGAGTAGCAGGAAGACAGAATCGTGCAGGAATCAGTTGCAGCCTCTGGAAGTCACTGCTGGGTTTTACACATCCCTGCCTGAGGTTTGACATCGTACGTGTGAAGCAGGGGAGGTGTTTCTGAGGGAGAGTTGCTTATTTGATCAGTCAGCTTAAAAAATACAGAGAGATCATAATGAAAGTCCCCTCTGTACCACACAGCAGCAGCTGGAGGGTGGGGTACCAATAAGGGTCATTAGATTCATTTAATGAATTGAAATGATTTGCAGATTGAGTTGCCTGATGTGGAGCTGCACCCAGGCACAAGGAATTGAGACTTAACTTGCAACAGGAACATTGCAGGTGTTAAAGCACGGGAAGGACTGGGTTTTTCAGGTAGAGGTTTAAGGGAACACTGTGCAATAGCCCATTTCAAGAAGTGAAAAATTTGAGACAAAGCACTTGTTCTACTGAAACTGCACAACCAGAGGCAGCAGAGAAAGGGGCAAGATTTGTGCATAACCACTGATCACAAGCTCCCAAAGTGACTCCAGGTCTGTGCTTTTGGATGAGGCACTCCCTCTCTCCAAGCAGCAAACTGAAGTTTCTTCTTCTAATTAACCTTTTCCTTTATTCATTGGACTCTGATCCACTTGGTGACAGGGAAAAGTACCAGCACCTTTGATGCCAATGTGATTGATTGCAGCTTTTATAAGGTTTGCAGTATTGACACACACAGTGTATAATTTCCCCCCATTTGAATTTCTAATTCCCTTGATATTGGTTGAATTTCTCGGCTAAGAAAGTTTTCTCAAGTCGGCAGTGTGAGTAATTTTCACATGATCATCACTGCATGAATACTAAAGAGAAGGGAAGAGAGAAGCACATTAATGGCAGTCCCTGGGGAGATGGTCAGGACGTACACAGGGATGTCAAGGATCTGCTTTGACAGCAGACTTGTTCCAGCATCATCCCCCGGTGAATCCCACCCTCAGAAACAGCTAAAGCTCTGTTCCCACCTAATTAAAGATACAAAAACACTTGCATGGCTTTTTTCGAGCAGGTTGGAAAGAAGCTCTTTGTACTCTGAGCCCTTGAATATGAAGAACTCAGGAGTAGAAGCTCCTTGTAGACAGAATGTAGAAGACACAGCTCTCAAACAGCAGAGATGTCTTCATTTAGCACACCAGAAACTTAGTAAATTGTTCTTCTGTTTTAATTGAGAAGTAGTTTGTTTGGTATGTATTAGAATAAATACTTTAGAAGTTCTACTTAGTTCAAGAATCGTAATTTTACAACCTTTCAAGATAAGGCTATGGACCACATTTACTTATTTTTCATGAACTCAGACTGAGGTTTTCCAGTGAGAAATAATAAAGGCAAAATTGTTGTGTGAGCATCAAATTGGATGGATGTGACAGTCACAGATTTGAAGGCTGATGTGGGAATAAACCTGGGCTCAATGGGATTTCTGAGGGGCTGCACTCCAAAACCCAGGAAAACACAGCACAGCCCCCATGTCCCCCTGGGTTCTGCTGTGCTCAGCCTTAACTTTGTCTCTTGAGGAGCCACAGGTCTGGCAGGAAGAAGTATTTAAATATCATGAATAAAAAATCCTGAGAGGTGGCTGTTGCTCATCAGCATCTATTCTTCACCTAAATGAGTAGAAACATTACTTAAAAATTAAAACAAAACCCCCAAACCAAACCACCAGTGATTTAATCACTTGGAAGATAAATTATTCTTCGCCAAACCTGCACTGGAAGACAATTAATTACAAGCAGATCTGGCAATCTTAATTTATTGTGCCATGTCAACACGTTCTGTCCTCTGGCATGCAGCAAGGACCAGGTCAGTCTGAATGGAAGAAGATGAATTGATCATTTCTGACAAGGTTCATTTTGATAAAATTGTGGGGGGGGGGATATTTTCTCCCAAAGACTTTTTTTTTTTCCTTTTTTTGACTGATGTGCTAAGAATAGACCTTCCTGACTTTGAAACGCTGCTGTTCTTTAGTGAATGTCACAGCCCCGGTTTTGAAAGAGAATGTGACACTTAAAGGCTTGACAATAGAATGACTTTGTAATTCAGATGATGCTGGAGCCTCTCTCCTGTGTTCAGATGCAGCTCAAAGGGGAAGGAGACAAGTATGTGGTGCTGGTTTGAGGACTACACCTCCTACACCCACTTCTCAACCCTGGCAAGAAAAGGCAGAGGCAGCTGCTGACAGCTCCTGAAATGCTGCTCCTTTGGCAGCAGTGGGGAGAAGGAGAACAGTTCATTGTTTAGAAGTTGGAGACTGAGTGAACACAGTCCCAAGTCACAATGTTATTCCCACCAGAGAAGGGCAGGAGAGCTGGAAGACACTGGATGTGGTCTTTGAATTTAGTACACCAGAGATCCCAGAAGGGCAGATTGCTGTCCCAAGGGTTACAGGAATGCTGTAGCCTTCTGGATTCAGACCTGTCAAAAACCCTGCAAGAATTTCAGATCCTGTGAAGGGGGGAAAAAAAAAATAAATAAAAAGTGAAGAGCGTTTATCCTTTAATGGTTCGATGTGTTAAATGAGCCGAGATCCTGGAATAGCTGATAATCCCAGGGGGATTGGCACTGGGTTTAGTGGTGCATTTCACAGGGGCTAAGCTGAATCTGTCTACAAATATAAAACTTCAGTAATCACAGCTCTTGGTTTTGAGCCTGAAGTAAATATGCTTTTGACGACTGCAGCCTCTTAGTCTGTTCAATTCATTTCATTTATTATCTGCTGGCCTTTGGCTCTCTGAGAACAAGCAATGTACTGCAAAAGCCTTGAGACACACTCCTCATTTCACCCTCCAGGCTGTAAGTTTCCAGGAAAGGACCAAACACAGATTCAGGCAAGACAAGGCTTACCCAGCCCAAAATCACTTTGTAGAGCTGTTCTCACACAGAACTACAATATCGAACTGCAAACTCTGTCACAGGCTATCAAAGAGCAGAGGGTAAAAATTGGGTGAAACAGGGAAGTGGACACGTTGTCTGGTGGATGAATTAAAGTGTTGAGTCTCAGAGCCAATACCAGCAGAGGAGAGGGAGGATGGAGGAAGGGAAAAGCTCTGTCTTTTCAGATGGAAGTCGATAAGGGGAAGTAGATGGAAGAAGGTTGTTCCAGAAAACAAGAGCTCCTCATGAGATGGTTGCACACAGGCAGCTCTGACTCTGCAGCCTAATGAAGAGGTAACTATGGAGATGCTCAAAAGGGGCTTAAGCCAAAAGGAAGGAAGGGTAAGGACACAAATGTGTGATTGTTCCATAAGAGGCACGTTGGAAACAGCCTGTTCCAGACCCAGCCATTCCCTCCTCCTGGAGGAAGGGAAACCAGGGCTGGATTCAGCAGAGGGGATGGAGAGGGAAGAGGGTGATGGAGGGAGTGCTGAACACTGGATTTGTGTCATCACCCTGCCCATGAGAGAGGCTGCCCACACCCCTGTCAATAGTCAGGCCATTATAATCATTGATTTGCTACAGAGCAGGGGAGGCAGCTTGGAAAGGGTCTGTTTTCCAGCTGACACCAGAAATTTTGGAGGTGGGTTAGTGAACTTCAGAGTGTGGAACAGAAAGGCCAGGAAAAGTGGCTGGGCCAAAGCTGTGAGCTGTCTAAGGAGAGCTCACAACAGAACATGAGTCAGTTCCCAGCAGGGGATGGGGTTGGGAACTTAAGGAGAGGGAGAAACAATAAGGTTAAAACTGGAGCTGGCTGACATTTAAAAAACATGTTTTTTTCAACTACAATGAATGTGTGTGGAATATGTTTTTGTTGTTGTTGGTATTTAACAGTCTTTGACGGGGGGGGGAAGCTTTTTTATTATTTTTTTAAAAAAGATAATTCATTTTTGCTGGGGTAGGTAGCTCTTTCTCTTCCTCCTCTCTTTGCTGTTTGTCACATCCCTTAATAGGATTCAGAAGAAAAACAAAAAAAAAACCAAAAAAACAGAAGAAACAAATAAGCCAACCAGGAATCCTCCCTCTTTTCCTTCATATCATCGAGGAAAGCAAAATGACATTTTCCATCAGTTCAGCTACTTCAAATTCCCTGAGTCCCAAATTGCACAAGACAAGCAGAGATCTCTGAAAGGAAGGACTGAAATGCACAGTTTATAGGTTCAGCCTCCACAGCAAGCCCATACATTCAGTGTTACAGCCTGTTGTCAGCAGTGGCCCAATGCCCAGCTGGAATTGCTTCCACACATATCCAGAAGCTGCTCTGCATTTATTTCATGCCTTGAAGCCTTTTCACATCATGTCTCAGCCATCACCAGACCACGACACACAGGAACCCAGCTAATCCATCCTGGGGATCTGTGCTGGGTCAGCTCAGCAAGAAGGTTTCCTTTCCCCAGCCAGGGGAAGGCCAGGTTCCTGTGGCAGCCCCTGTCCAGATGGCTCCATTTTGTAGCACAGTTGGTAGGATTTGTTGTGGATAATGTTCCCCCACTCCATCCCAGATGTCTCAACAAATGCAGCCTGAAATGGCCTCGTCCAGGGGACCTGGATACCAAATCATTCAGCCAAAAAAATGTTGGGAAGCCCTGTCTTACTTTGGAATTGGCTTCTAGTGATCAGGTTCTTTGCTGTTGCCTTTATTACCTAGTTAATATTTTATCACTCTGCCTAAATCACCAGAATTGAGTGGGCTGGGCACAGTTTAGCCCCCAAGAGTTCCTGAGCTCCATAATGAACACAGCTCACACCCCTGCACCAACTGCAGCATGTGCTTCTGTCTGGATTAATGGATACAGATAAATCCACTGGGTCAGGAAAAAGCATCACTGAGGTGGGTGTAAATGGTAGTAGAGCTCATGACAGTGATAAGCAAGTGCAGGATGACATTTGTGGCTGACACATGGGATGGCAACACAGGGATCTCAGGCCTCTGATCACCTGTCAGGTCAATGGGAACACTCTGCAGCCTCCACAGACCTCCCCTGCTCACACAGTGCCACATGTCTCACACAGCCCAACTTGAGAAGTCCCAGAATTTCATTACTCCGCTCCTCCCACTCCACCCAGCAGCACTGGCCTGCAGAGTCTGACTCAAAACAAGCCTCTGTAGTTTGAAGGTCATAAAAAATCCCAACAAACAGTGACTTCTGCATCACACCAGGCTTTAAAGCAGCACAAGGCAGGTGCTGTCCAGCCACCAACAGGAGGTGCCCTGCTCCTTCACCTCCTCATTACAGCCAGTTTGACTGTTTTGTCAAACCCTGATGCTGCAACAGCATTTCCTTTCCCTCTCTGTGACTCTTTTTTCATGCCTAAAATGGGGATAAATCCACTTCTTTTCCTGGCTGGGTGGATTCATGCAGAGTTATGTTACATACACAGACAGAGCCACAAAGCAAAACCATCTTCTGGCAATGACAGTCATACCCAGGGTTGTTAATTTACCTGCCAGAGCTTTTTGCACTCAAGTCTCACTCACCCACCACACAAGGCAGCAGAAATGAGCTCCCCTGACCAGCCATGGGCAGCACCCAGAGAGCAGTAAATGCTGCCAGAGAATGGTTAATGAGCAGGCAAGGGAATCCAGAGTGTGCATAAAACTCACAGATAATACCCACAACAATATCTACACGGGGAAATCACAGCCTGCCTGCGAGCACTGGGCAGGAAGCAGAAGCAGTTCAATCCAGCAGACAAATTACTCCGTAGGAAATAGTCCCTCACTCCTCCTCTGCCTCACAACCCCTGTTCACGATGCAAACGTAATTCCAGCCACCTGTTCCCCATGTAAATGCAGCCATTCAGCCACGACCTCCGACAAAGGGCAATTCCACACATTGTCCGGGACTCCGGAGCATCCGCCTGAGTGCGGACAAGGACAGCGGGAATGGGCAGCGGGGCTGGAATGCCACCACAGCTCCAGGGATCTGTGTTCCAGCACCCAGGACAGATCCAGGGAGGTTTCTCCCCCAGCATCATCTGCCAGCCCGGCACAGCCCAGCGGCGGCTCTCACAGCAAGGACAGGAGTCTAAACACGTTCTCCACTCAGACAGGACCGCGGGGTGGCTTTTGTTCCCCTAATGCAAGAGGTTTGTCCCCAGAGACCTCGGGAGCAAGAGGGGCAACCAGAGCAGCTTCAGGAGGAAGGGAATTGCACGGAGGCTTCATTGCCATGGGATGAGTTCTGAGCGGGTCGGGTTTGCCGGCAAACAACTCCCAGTTAATGCTGAGAACTCGGAGAGCAGAGCAGAGGGATGGAGCAGGGAAATCCCTTTTCTGCTGTCAGCAGGCAGCTGCCCAAAGAGGTGACACTGTAAAGTGCTGGAGCAAGTCCAGGGAAGGGAATGAAGCTGGGGAAGGGTCTGGAGAGACAGTTCTGTGAGAGCTGAGGGAGCTGGAGGGGCTCAGACTGGAGCAAAGGAGGCTCAGGGGGTCCCTGGAATTCTCTGCAATCCCTGCCAGGCTTTGTGGTCATTGTTCTCATCCCACCTCCCATCTCATTCCCCACCTTCCTGGGGCAGGTGTGAGCAGCACTCCATGAGCAATTCCCTTCCCCTTCTGGAGCTCCACATCATTAATTAGGTTCATCTATCAGGGCGAGTCAGTTGGCATGTGACACCAGATCAAACTCTCTTAATTTCTCCAGCCCCTGAATACTTAATAGCTATTAATTAGGGGTGTAAGCTGTGTGAAAGATGTTACAGAAGTGAGATCTGGAAACACAGATAAAAAAAGACAGACAGATAAATCACAGGCAGACAGATGCTCATCACACTTGGCTCCCAGTGAAACACTGAACCTTCTTTTAGACCTAATGGAGAGCACCAACATCTCTGTTAATGATGCAGAACAACATGAGGGTCTTTTCTTGAGGTTTTTATGAAGTAATCATTTCCTGAATAAATTCTAACACCCTGGTTTACACGCCATAACAACTCTAACTGCACCAGATTATTCCCACTAGAATTGGGCACCTATTTAACAACCTGTTAAATAAATTCTAAAATCTGTTATAGCACCAAAAATATAAGAAAAAATCTATGTAGGGATTTCTTCTATTATTATTTCAGGAAGGGAAAGAGAAGGGAAGAGAGCTGGCTTTGTCACTCAGCTGGACTGGTAGTGTGGGAACTTCAGCATAGAGGAAGCTTTGAATTTGAGCCAAGATGCAGCAACTGTGTAAAACATAATTCAGTCAAGGGAAAACTGTCCATAAGGTCAGTTCTGACAGAGATCAAGGTCTGATTGTAACCCTTACTGGGTGGATGAATATGTAGATAACTTGAAAAAGGCATTAAAAAGAAGCAGGGCATCTTCAGAGGATAAAAATATGAAATGGCCTCCAAAAACACTTACTATTTAAATGTCAAGCATAGGGATGACTTGAGGATTGTCAAGCTTTACAAAAAAAAAGTCAAGTTTATTTTATTCTTCCCTAAAGAATGCAGAAAACACCAGAAAGGGGATGGTCTGTGTGAAAAGAAAGTGACAGTACAATGGCAACTGAGTAAAACTGGCAATGAATAAAGAGAGGCTGGAAATCAGAAGAAATTTTCCAAACAGAAGAATGAATTTCTAAAATAAATGCCCTGTAGGAGTAAAAGCTTCACTAAGTTTGAGCCAGAGCTTGTAAATCTCAAGATGAAAATGTACAAAAGGAAGTTGACAATAGGAGGGGAGCAGTGCCAGTGCTCCAGGGGCTTCCTGACCATCCTGCACTTCTCTCTGGGAATTTTGCATGTGATGATACTTGTAAAATTCTGTGTTTAATCAGCCAGGATATCTGTGACTGGTGGAGAAGCCCAGATCCATTAAACTCCATATTCTGTGCATTGTTCTATAAATAGGTTGAACATCATGTTCTTCAGTGTTGGAAAAGATTAAACGATAAAGTTCATTTGAAATGATGTTCTGTTGCTTTAATGGTGCCAAGGGTAAGGTAGGATTAAAAGGAGAGGCACAGAGGAGGAGAGGGGAATCTTTCATCTCTGGAAAGTAATGAAGAGGCCCAAAATAAGAGCAAGGACTGACTGTAAATGGTTCTATCAAATTATATAGGAATATAATGAGTTCTACGCTGTCTAATTTCCATATGCAGCTCTGTAACATCTCCCCCAAAGCAAAAGTGACAGAATATTTAAACTTGGCTCAAAAGCTGTTTAATGTAAAGATTGGAGAGGAAGGAGAATTAAAATGTGCATACTTTGTTTCCTAGGGAAAAAAAAAGGTTAAGAAAAAAAATGTACTTTCCAGATAATGTAACAGTGCTGCACCTCCAGTGCCTGCCCATTTCCACAGCCAGATGGACCATGGCAAGCAGAATAACAACTAGTACTTATTATATGGGCCATTTGCTTTTTAAACAGCCATTATTTCACTCAGCTTTCAAACACATGTAATAACCCCCAGCCCTGATCTGGCTCTCTCTGCTTTGTCAGAGATGGCAAAGCAGCTTCCCCATGTCCCAGGCAGGAGAGATGAGCTGTGGTGCCCCATTATATTGAGGAAAGCACTCCACAGGCAGTGGGTTCATTTAATGTCTTGTCCACTCCATTATCTCCAAATGTTTTTTTTTTTAAAATCAAGGATTTGCCATATTCTGCTTGGCAAGGAGCAGGCTGCAGAGCTGAGCTGGTTTCCACCAGATGGAAGTTCCATCCTTTCCCTTCCTGAGGTACCTTTGTGCACTGAGTTCCCACCCAGGACAAACTAAAGTCTTTGCTCAGTTCCTTTCTGAATTTTATGCTACAATCAGTCAAAGGTACCACAGGTGGAATAATTCTAGGAATTATTGTCATTCCATGCTCCAAGGCCTGTTGCTGACCCTGGACAAACTCCTGTTTAACTCTATGATCTGCTGGTTACCTTTTCCCTATCCCAAAAATCAGCCATGTTCTTCCCATCTGGAATTTACTCCCAAACCCAAAGTCAGCAACAAACACAGAGGAACCCAAGAAAACAGAGCAATTGCTGAATGGCTGTGACATTTCACCTTGAGAGTAAAAATCAGATCAAAAGTATTCTGTTGATTGGTTTTGAGAGCAGCTTCATCTCAGCTTTGAAGGACCAGTGATGTACACCAAGGGCAGCAATAGATCTACTCAAACTCAAACCACTCATTGTTTTTGGAATTAGCATGTGGAGCACTGTTAATTATCTTGTGCAGCTGCATTTTCTGCCAGGAATCCTCTTAGAGTGGTTTTAGCAGATAAAGGCAGATGGGATATGGATGGAGCACCTCTAACTGTGACTCCTTAGAAGGATCAGAGGGATCTTATTGAGGTATAGAAATATATTCAGGTTTCCAGCTTTGGAGATATTCAAAAGCCACCTGGACACAGGTCTGGGCAAGTGGTTGTAGGTGGCCCTGAGCAGGGAATTTGGACCAAAATGATCTCAGAAATGACTTCCAGAGGTCCTTTCCTGCCACAACCACCCTGTGAAGGATAATGGTAACAACAGCTCCAGCCCCAAGAGGGAGAGGTGGGTACAGGACCTGTGCACACAGTGCTGACTCCCAGGTACTCCAGTCACTCCTTGCTCAAGAACAGAAGATCTGGGAAGTTAAATGTGTCTGGCAAATATGCAATTATGTCATAGGCTGTAGCTTAATAGTTTATTAGACCACATAAATCAAGAGCCAACGTTCTCTCCATAAGAACTAGATGAAAATCATTAATAAATAATAATTAGCTGTTTCCTGAGCCTGCCATCTGGTAAGCAGTTTTCCCAGCCAGCAGCTCCTGCTCCTTGCACTTCTCTGAAAAGCTAAAAAGATGAACTCAGGCTATTTTTTTTTCTCCTCTGCCATCCCTTTGGGAAATGCAGATCCCCAGGATGCTGCTGTCCTCCCCACTGCACCTCAGCTCTCCACCTGTACAGCTCTTCACTGCTTCTCCTGGCTCCCCAGTTTCTCAAAAAACCACTAAACCCCAGAAGTTCTTGAGCCCTGCCTTTCCTGCTGCTCTCAGAAACACGTGGGCTCCAAGCTAACCAAATTAATCATTCTAACCTGTAAGTGGCTGTCATTAGTATTATTATTTTCATCATATAAATTATCTTCCAGATTAGGTCATATGCATTTTGAGATCCTGTGGTTTCCTAGCAACTCCTCTCCCCACTCTACATGCAGACACAGTGTGCTGCTTTCTTTTCCTTTTTTAGACTCTCTGTGCAGGGGTTATATTCAGTAACAGTGATCTCAGGCCTGGCCCTGATGACCTTTAGTCTGTCACATTTGGGGGATAAGATGCAGAAGACAGATATCTCCCCCCCCAAAAAAGAGACATTTGAAGCAGAAGGTCAGAGAAGCACAGCCTTCCCTTTGTCCATCTTCTGTCCTCAGCCCAGGAGCACTGAGCTCTGCAGGACAGGGGCAACAAAAACACACCCACATGTGGTAAAACCAGGCAGAATTTGGAAGATCTTAAGCCCTTTGTTACTGTCAGGCTTGATCAAGGTCCCACATCCCTCATTACCATATGACAGGTACCGAAGTACCACAAAGCAAAGCTTGTGTCACCTGACAGAGGAGCTTTCCAAATAATCCACACTCACACACAGACTTGCACATAAAAACCTGAACTGTTGCTTTAGGGTTGTTTCCAGCCCAATGTAGGAAACTGTCTGGAGGGCCAAACCAATTTTAGGCACCAATTTTAATTAACTTCTCTAGCTGAGTTAATCAAGATATCTCCCAAATTTAATCACGATGGGGACGCGGAGTTGGGCAATGTGACAATCCCAGACAATCCTTTGTGAAAGGAGAAGAGGATTAACTTCTGTCCTGCCCCACTGACATTTTTTAAAATAACAACGTCTGTTCTAAACTACAAAAGCAGTGGGGCTTAATTATTTAGATAGCTAGTGGCCCTGTTTCAAAAAGAAAAGGGAACAGACCTCAGAAATGAACCTTCTTCAGTCCACATGGAGTACAGCTATTAATATTTGATCCCTTGCTAGCCTGGAGGCAGAGGGAATAATGTTCATTACAACAGCCTGAGACTGAATCCACTTTAACAATTGACTGAACTAAAGATGAGGATGAAACCTTGCCTGCTACAGGTGAGGTGAACTGGGGGACTCTGGCAATTCCTCCAGCAGAGGAGCTGATATTTTTTCAAGCGTAGGAAGAAATGGGAATCTTCACTGGGGGGCAACAGAGCATCCTTTCCATCCAAAATCCACTAAGAGATCACTAAGAAAAGGAAGGACACAATGATATGTGCTTGCAAATAGAAAAAAAACAATTTAATGGAAATGCAATTATCAGGAACAGACAGACTGGAAAATGGAATATCCTTCAGTCCCTTATCCCCTGCTGTCTCCCCCTGACTCGTACTCAACAGCAAGAGTTCCTGTGGATTTTGTTCCAGGTTACAGCTTCAGACCAGTCTTATTCAGGGCCTAAAGCAATACAGCAATTTCATCAAGTTTTCAGAAAAACTGGAGATGCAATTTCACTTTTTTGTTGTATTCTCAGTCTAAATCTCACGAACACAACTCGTGCCCCTTTCTCAGGGTGACCAGATTGGACCTTGGCCCCAGCACAGAGATTTCACTCTCAGACTGATGAGGAGTCTCAGCATTAAAATGGGACAACGAAATCCAGGTGAAGTGGAGCAAATAAAGTCAATTTTGGATGTCCCCATTTTGGGGGGGGTCAAAAGACGACCTATTTTTCAGACTGGTCATAGTCTGTGTCACCCAATTAAAGCTGCAGACAAATACCCTGAGAAATTGTCTGTTTGAGCAGAAGATCTTAAGGTTAAAACAAGTCTCTCAGACACTGGAGCCCAGAGTCACTCACACATGTACAGAATAGAGCTCCTGGAGAATGACTGTGATCTCTGGACCCACTGCAGATACTCTTTTCTTCCTACAGTGTCTACCCATTAGCACCTCTAATTAGAAGGGAAAATCACGAGCTCCATGTTATTTAAGGGATTATGCAGCATTTTAAACTACAGCACAATGTAATTATTTTTTAATAGCCGCAGCTATTTCATGTATTTACTTTTAATGGTGTTTGAGTCATAAATTAACAGGAGAAAAAGTCAAATCAGCACTTGACAGAGAAGCAGGCAGCAATTGAAAAGAAAAACTGAAAGGCTAAAAGGATTGATCAAAAAGAGGGCCTTAGTTTTTCTGGTTGGCTTTATTCTGGACTGCTTTTTATCATCCAAATTGTCCCTCTGGAGATCTAGAAGGTCAGGGATAAATAAACATGAGAAGAGTCTGTGTTGAGTTCTGCCAGCTGGTTGAGAGATGTGTATTTTGGGGCAATCTTCTAGTACTGGATACCAACATTAGTAAACTAACACTGCCACTGCAGAGGACAGTCCACCTTCCCTGAGGATGGACTGTCCCTGTGCTGCTGCAGGACCAGCAGAGCAAGTGACAGAGATGTCTGAGCTGAAAGATAAAGGGAGGATTGAACAACCAGGCACAAGGTGAGCCATGAAAGCAACACTCATGCAGAGCAGGTGCACAGCCCCAAATCACACCCAGCCCTCCCCTGCCAGGGGCATGGCCAAGTCAGCTCACTCACTGCTGTGCATCCCACCCCAAAAACTTACAATGAACCTTTGAGAGGGCAAAAGCAACATCTGCAGCACCCCATTTGTTGTGTGTGGAAAGGTTTTGGACACCCTGTGGCGGGTTATGTGCTGCTCACCTCGCTCCTGCAGACACCCAGCTCTGGGCTGGCTCTTCCCAACCTCCCCTTGTGTTCCAGGCAGTGAGAGCCCGAAATCCCCTTCCTCCCGGTGCTGCCAGTGTCTCAGTGTTTCAGGCTCTAACCCCCCTGTCTCCCTGCCCCACAGAAAGCCCGTCTCGCCCGGATCCGCGTGGCCAAGACCGGCAGCTCCAACGCGTACCTGCACAGCAAACGCAACGGCCTCCTCAACGAAGCCCTGGAGCTCACGGTCAGTGTGCAGCCACCACCCCCCTCCACAGCCTCCCCATCCTCTCCCCTCTCCCTGGGCTCTCTCCCCTTTCCCTCCCATTGCTCCTTGTCCAGCTGTGGTCCCTGCGCCGTGAGGAGGCACAGCTGGAATCCAGCTGTGCAGCTGGGTGGGAGGAGAAGCTTCCTCGGGTTCCTCCTTGAGCTGGGGAAGGGTCTGGCTTGCCAGCACAGTTTCCTCCAGTCCCTCTGTGATTTACACAGCCCAGGGTCTGCCCACACTATAAATATCCACTCCCTTCCAACATGCAGTCGTTTATTTTTAAGAGTCTAATACAGACTATCTGATCATCTCCAAGAGGACAGGAAGATGTTCCCCTTCCTCCTGATTCAGGCAGCTTGGTGCTGGGTTTATTTTTAAAGGCCTCTGGAGGCCTCTGGCTGTTCAGGAGGAGGGAAGTTTGAAGTGCATCAGATTGCTCAGCAGAATCAGAGAACATGAGAGGAGGTTATTTATTGCATTCAGCCTGATCAAGAGGAAGGTATTAGCACATTTCATGGATTTCATTCCAAATAAATCAGCCTTTCTGGCTCGTGGGAGCAAAGGGGAGATGAAGAATGTTTAACTGAGCCAGCAGACACCTTAGCACTCGTTACTTGGGGTCCAATGCTTCAAATGTATGTGATTTTTCCTGACACATATCCTTGCATTTGTGTCCAGAGAAGGACAACAGAGCTGGGGAAGGGTTTGCAGAGTAAGGTTTTAAAGGAGCAGCTGAGGGGGCTCAGCGTGGGGAAAAGGAGGCTCAGGGGGAACCTTCTCACTCTCTACAACTCCCCTGCCAGGAGATTGGAGCCTGGTGGGGGTCAGGCTTTGAAGAATTTCTCCATTTTTCCATGGAAAGGGTGGTCAGGCTTTGGGAGGGGCTGCCCAGGGAGGTTTGGGGTCTCCATCCCTGGAGGTGTCCAAGGAATGATGGAGGTGGCACTCAGTGCTCTGGGCTGGGGGACAAGATGGGTCAAATGCTGGGCNCCAGAAGAGCTTAGCAGGGACACTCAATTTGCACTTGATCTTGCAGCCTGTCATCCCAACAAGAATCTACTCACTTCTCTTGTCAACCCCAACTCCCTGCCAAGACCACTCAGGGGAGAGCAGCTGACACAACGGTGTTTAAGTCCAAAATGCAGGAGGTTGAGAGAAATATTTGGCTGAATGGGTTCATTTCTTGGCACCTGCCCAAAAATAAGTGGAAAAAAAAAGGATCATTTTGTTGTCTACAAAGCTACTGTAGACACAGGAACAAAACCAGAGATATTTCTAAAGAGGTGCTAGAGGTTTTTTTTTGGGGGGGTTACACAGTAATAACTAAATTTAGATATTTAGTAGGTCCTAAAGCAGGTTTTTGAAGGGTTTTCTGGGTGCAACTTGCTTTCTGCTGGGCTTGTAGCTCTAAATCAGAGTGACAGGATGGTTTGGGTTGGAAGGAACCTTAAATATCATCGAGTTCCAAGTCCCTGCCATGGGCAGGGGATCTTCCACAAGCTGCAAATGCTGACACAACTCCCCCACAGCCCAGTAAGATCCACAAATCCCACTTTGAGAAGCCCTAAATGTTCTGTCCCTTTGCATTAATTCTCTGCAAGAAAATATCCCCACCTGAAGGAACTTCCTGTTGAAACAGTCAAAGAATTACCACCCACCTGGCACATACAGCAATATATTTCCTTAATTTACTAAATGACTAAATCTCTGCTGATTTACTAAAACAAGAAACTTGCCAAAGCCATGCCTGGCACCTGCCTGACCAGCAGGAAATGATCTTGGACTACCTGAGGACCAGCCACATCCCTGAATCAAGCCCAAACACATGTCTCTCCATCCCCAGGTAGTGGCATTAATTAATTACAGAGCTGCAGAACATCCTTTCCTTACATGACCATTTTAACTCCACGAGGCAAGATTTTATGTCCTTTCATTTTATGGCAGGAGAACAAACTCTTCTGAAGAGTACAAAATGTGAATGACAGCACAGTCTAGACAGCCAAATTTTTTTAAGCTGTAAAAACACGAGGGGATGTGACTCCTGTAGTTGCTATATTCAGCACCAAAATATTATCTCCATACTGTGCATATTTGTCAGTCAAATTAGGATCAAACTGCTTCGGTGGTCAGGTGCACATCCCATTTTGACACCTTGCCCAGGATTCGTGCTCACAGTAATGGGCTGCACACGGCCAGATTGCCTCAGGGCTGCTTTGTCACCCAGCAGTAATTCCAACTGCAATTACTCCGTGGCCACGACCAGATATTATCACTCCCATCAGCAGCACTCCCACGTGGGTTGTTGTTTTACAAGTGCCCAGCACATTGCCCGCCTGTCTGACACTTGGAGGGGTCACCCGGGCAAAACAACTGCCCCACAGTGTGTCCTGGCAGTGGCTCTGCGGTGGAACTCATAAATTGGAAAAGAAGGGCTGTTCAGGATTGCGGGGCATGTGCCAGAACGTCCTTTCATTAGCAGCAGAATGAATACACTGACACCATCTTTCAAGGGAACAGCGTGTCTTCAGCCTGTAGCCTCCTATCAAAGTAAAGAAAAAGGGAAGAAAAGGATTCATCCAAGGACACAGCAGCAGGAAGGAGATCTGCTTCCTGCAAGAATGCAGCCTCCTGCTTCACAGGCGTGTGGATTTGTGGCATTTGCCACCCAGACACCAAGTGCTCAGGCTGTTTTCTCCTCATTTAGAGATTTTTTTGGTGGGCTTTATGTCAAAAGTGCTCAGGGGATGGTGAGCTCCTTCCCATGGCAGCAGCCTACATATCCTCTTAGCACTAATCTCCTTGTAGAGCCAGCTGAAATTCCCTTTTAGCTGAAATGCTGGGAGCTGTAGATCCCAGGAACAAGGGGTTGCGAGGTCTTGTGCCTTTTCACAAGTGGAACCTGCTTAGCCAGAGATAAGCCTTGTAGCTGTTCCCATGGGCAGGGACAGTCCAACCCCTGAACAAGCTCATCTCAAGCAACCAGCAGTTCACTGAATGTCTTCCAAGAACAAACTGAATGGCAGCTGGCATCAGATCCTTGCAGAACTGGCACCCCAGCTCAGAAAGAAAACCATCCCCTCTCCTCCCCACCACCAGCTTTTCCATTACAGCCAAACTCTTCTAATGAAGACACAGACTCTGTTTGGCTGCAGTACCACTGACAGAACCTCTCTGGGGTCACCAGGAGTGTCACTGTCTGTGATGTTGGCACTGCCCCTGTCCCAGGGCAGGGCTTGCTGCAGATCTCATGCCTAATTTCCACAGGGGTGCTCTCAGTGGTTACCTGCCTTTTTTTTTTTTTTCTGGACACTTTGACATGACTGTAAAAAAATCCAAAAGGAAGATAAGGCACAAGTCACAGTCCCTGATACTCCACATTTCTCCTGGTCACTGCCATCCCTTGAGCCATTTCAGTGACAAGCCCAGCCTCAGGCACAGGGAGAGACAACATTTAAGTCTCCTGCCAGGAGTATGGAAGCTCTACCCTGACTTACCTGCCCCATTTAGATTTCCTCTCCAGCAAATCCTCATAAAAAGATACTCCTTTTTGAGTGTTTTAGTGCAGCACCATATCTGCTTTAGGGCTTCCAAGGACCTCCATGGGAAATATTCCAACACAGACTCCAGCAGTCAGTAATCCCAGCAGGAACCAACAGGACCTGCTGGATGTGTTACCTCATCAGGAGGATTGTTAATAAGAAAAATGTAAGTGGCTTTTTTTTTTTTTTTTTTTTTAGGCCACCTCCAAAAATACTTCTGGGAATGCTCATCTTCCAAAACAACAGCAGCAAAAAAAAATCCATAAGCTGCCTAAGATGCATTCCCACAGGAATCTATTAATTCTGTGTACAGTAAGTCAGAGCTTCCTTAATGTACCACTTCAGCTGTGTTTTGGCATCTGTCAGAGGCAGAGTTATTCCTTCACTTAAGGATCACAGCACCAGCCTGGAAATGGCACCCACAAGAGGCATTTGCAGTGAATCACTGGGACACAGGGGTGCATTTAAATGCAAGGCTTCAACCACAGCTGAATTTGACCCCCCTGAGAGCAACAGGCAATGTCTTGGCTCTTCTTCCAAGATGTTCTGCTGTGTCTCCCATCCCACCCATCTCCTCTCCTCAACAGTTAGATATTGCTGTTTCATGTCTAAGCAGAGATTCAAGCCACACACATTCAGTTTTTTACTTTCAGAGTTGGGCATTACAGAAGGCACCAGGCACCCTTTAACTGGGGAAATGGGAAAGCCTTTTACAACCCCTAATTGCTATTTTAATGCATGTCATTGTCTTTGAAAATGCCTGTCCTCAAAGACACACACAGATTAATGTGTCATGAAATCACAGGGAGTTTTAAGACCAGGAAGTAAAGTAAGTTAATAAGACAATATCCTTAAAAATCCAAGTCTTCAATCTGCCACCACACAACAGAGAAAGGGAGAAAAATAATCCTGGCTCTCCAGTCTCAAAGAAACTCTCTGAAGGACCCAGATTGCTTCTTTGCCTTTCATTCCTGGGGTGTATCTGACCAGCAGATCACAGGGTAAGTGATGTGCCATATTTTGAGTAAAATGAGCATCTGATTCACTGATAGAGTGCAGAAATCAAAACCTCTGAGCCCTGAATCTCTCCACACCCCCCCAACTTGGCTAAGTTGGGCTATTGCTGTTTTGATGGCTGCTTGATACAAAGCTTTCTGCATGAGCTAAGCATTACTGAACTCAGGCTCCCAACCTCTTATCCATTTCTATTTCAGAGGCTTCAAGCAGATCAAGCCCCTCAGCTTAACAGAAGCAGAGATTGGGCTGTGATTTGGAGCTTATCCCAACCACTAAGAACTCTGCAGCCTGAGCAGCTCTTCCCCAAATCACCACACACCCCCCTGATGCAGAAACCAAGAGCAGAGCAGCAGAAGGGCCCCAAAAATTCCTTCCAACCCAGAGTCAGGCACGGCAAAAGCAGAACACGCTGCTATAACTCCCCAGCAAGAACCAGACACAGAGGGAGGCAAAGATCAACCCCCTTTTAATGCCCTGCAGATACAAACAATTGGTGATGTCCATGGAGAGGAGAGACAGAGCAGGGGATCCTGACCCTGGAAACTGCCCCAGAGTCCCAAAACACGAAGCCCAGGTTCACATTTTCTGCTCCAACGTGCAGCTGTGACTCAGGAGGTTTTGGCAGCAACACACCCAAGTTGCAACACTTGGCCCAGCACAGAGCCAGGCTTTCAGCTCAGAGAAGGCAGGACAGCTTGTGCTTTGTCTCCTCAGAGAGATCAGAGTTCAGGGGACACCTCTTGGCATTCAGAGGTCACGTCAGGCTTAGAAGTCTTGATGTGTTTTGGAAAAATACAACAGGTTCTTTTTTCCTTTACATTCTGGCTCCTGAACCTTGGCATCACCTCTGAAGAGTCTGTAGTTTCCCTCCCCAGCTGTGAGATACCCAGAGACACACAGGTTTGGAATCAAAGCTGAGCTTCTCACCTCACTTCATAAGGAAAAAAATGAGCCTGGAGAAAACCCCGAGATCTGCCAGCACTGAAACTGTCACCTTTACCCCTGTGAAATTCATTCTGGTCGGGGATTTCTGTTTGTTCTCATGTTTTTACACCCATTTGGGTTTTTTTTT
>VYZS01106061.1:13272-26036 GCA_013400695.1 Neodrepanis coruscans | reverse complement strand
AAAAAAAAAAAAAGAAATAGATGAACTAATAAGATTTAAACTACAGTCAGCTAATAGCAAATGATAAACTTCAAAGCACTATCTAAGTTTTGACAGCCGTGGGCAAAAAATAGTGGGAGAGGGCTGCAAATCAAGACCCTGCTTTGTAAAACACACTTCAGCCTGAGGGCCTATGAAGAGATTGCAGTTCAGGGAGTGCAGTCAGGGAAATAATGCTGCATTGGTTTCTGAAAATGGGATAAAGCAAGCCTTTTTTTAACTGAGGTAAAGAAAAGCTTTGTAAATTTCAATAAACATAATACACTGACAATTACATGCTAAATAATTAATTTGCATTCTCACTGCTCAGGTTTAAAAACTTACACTGAAAGTGTCAGTATTAAGTGACTTAAATGCAAGAAGAAATTACAAGCCACTTTCTGAACAGTTAATTTACCCTCAGAAGCTTATGGAAAGTGCTTCTACTAGTGTACAATCAAGACTTAAAAACAGATAAAGGATCTCATCAATTGAGTTTTATGGCACGTAGAGATAATAAATCACTGAATATTAGGAAGTTGGAGACTTTCTCNTGCAGTGCTGTCTGTCAGACACATTTAGATTAATGGGTTCAACAGGAAAGGACAATAATAAACCTGAGGGTCCATGGAAAATCCTGACAGTAACGTTTGCCAGGTGTGACTTCTGGACATGGCCTGCTATCACTAACTGACCAGTAGCCCATAGATAACAGGAACAATAAGCCTTTCACCACAAAACCCATTTTATTTGATAAGAAAGTTGACATTTCAACCCTTTCAATTACCACAATGTTCTCAGTAATTTCTTAGCATACCTTGAAAAGTATGGGCCTGTTTTTATTTGCATAGAGATCTGTACATGTGTGTGTGTGTATGCATATGCATGTATATATGTGTCTGTCTGTCTGTCTGTCTGTCTGTGTCTGACNTGTGTCTGTCTGTCTGTCTGTCTGCCCATTTTTTGTACCCAGCATGATGTCTTGCTAAGTCTCAGTGGGACTGTTGTTACCCTAAAGCATCCGTTCAGCAGGAGTGAAACAGCTTGCATCTACCCTTTAGGGGGTTGACTGAAAACAAGGAGAGAAAAAAAAAAAGCTTAACTTCATATCGAGTGGTATTCTGATGAAGAGAAAAATAGGTGGTGTTTACGAAATTTTGTGGGGAATAAGAAAACTTGGGATTTTTGGAAAGTAAATGTGGGAAGAATATAAGCTCATAACATAACAGGAAAAATTTCCATAAAAGAACAGAAACACTCCTATGTTGCTTATTTATCTTTTTTTCCCCTGAAAATATAAATTCATTTTTTTTCCCCTCATCTGACTTACTNAAAAAAAAGAAATAGATGAACTAATAAGATTTAAACTACAGTCAGCTAATAGCAAATGATAAACTTCAAAGCACTATCTAAGTTTTGACAGCCGTGGGCAAAAAATAGTGGGAGAGGGCTGCAAATCAAGACCCTGCTTTGTAAAACACACTTCAGCCTGAGGGCCTATGAAGAGATTGCAGTTCAGGGAGTGCAGTCAGGGAAATAATGCTGCATTGGTTTCTGAAAATGGGATAAAGCAAGCCTTTTTTTAACTGAGGTAAAGAAAAGCTTTGTAAATTTCAATAAACATAATACACTGACAATTACATGCTAAATAATTAATTTGCATTCTCACTGCTCAGGTTTAAAAACTTACACTGAAAGTGTCAGTATTAAGTGACTTAAATGCAAGAAGAAATTACAAGCCACTTTCTGAACAGTTAATTTACCCTCAGAAGCTTATGGAAAGTGCTTCTACTAGTGTACAATCAAGACTTAAAAACAGATAAAGGATCTCATCAATTGAGTTTTATGGCACGTAGAGATAATAAATCACTGAATATTAGGAAGTTGGAGACTTTCTCATCATGTATTTGCCACTGACAATGATGATTTGCCAAATCTTTTTTCATTATTTCTGTCAATTACAAACATTGAGGCGATAAGCTTTGAAAATTATCAGAGTGTTTTAACATCTTTATTAAAAATATTAAGTTTTATAGTTCAAAATTATTTTGTATGGAAATTAAACTAATTATAGCTGTAAAAGATTGGCATCTCTTGAATCTTTTTAGGCTTTCAGGTTTATTTTTTTCTGAAACTCAAAATGTTTTTTTCTGAAGTCTGGTTTGAGAAAGTTCTCACTATCTAATGCATAATCAGGGAAGTTAAAAATAATCCATTTTATTCTCCAAGTCATCATAACTTAATCTCTGTCAATATTTTTTCATAATACCTGAGTGGGAGAGGTACCATGTGAAAAAAGAAACAACTTTGGTAATAACTATTACAGTAGTAGATCACAGTTTCCTTTTCACTTCATTTATGTAAATCCTATCAAGGTATTGCCTAGGTAAAGCAATATGATATCCAGATCCTTCTGATACAAAATATGCAAACTTACAGAAATGTTCATGAACACTCACCCAGATGAACAGTAATGGACTAGCTGTAAATATAATTGGATTCTTTGGTTCAAATCCTAAGGTTTCATTCAATTTTCTTCAGTTGTTATTGAAATCACCTCCTATTCAATGAAAAAAAAAATTATCCTAGTTAAAAACTAAACTGAGATCTCCAAATTTGGCCTGCCTATAGTACTCTGTGTGATGCATTTCATCCCGTACATGAATTTTTTTTAATCAATGCTGACAAGAGTAGTATGAGATCAAAATATTCTGATCAAAACCTGACCATAGTTATCAGTGTCTGAAAAAAATACTGACTTTTTTTTCTATTTGTCAAAGTACCTCTATTTCCTTTTCAAAATACAGCTGTTTTCTGTGATTGATAAATTCACAAGCTTTTAAGCTATTCACGTGCATTAGTTCTGCCTTTTCCCCTCCCTGTTGAAAATCAGAAGCTGTCAGACAGAAATGTTCTTGCCAGACACAAATAGTGTCCCCAGGGGTATCAGAAACCATTCTGAATTGGTAAGAAATAGATTTTAATGTGATGCTTTGCTGACACTGGTCACTCCACTTGCTTTACAGAAAACATTGACATAGAGAACAGACAATTATATAAATACTGTTTATAATGTGTATTCCTAAAAATGTTTTATTTTTTGAAGCAAAGCAATAAGTTTGAGATGTTTCAAATAAAATTAGTGGTGTAACAGTGAAATCTGTGTGTTGATCTTTTGCAGATCTTTTAAAGAATATTTCAAAAGTTTTCTGTTTTCTGGCCTGATCCAAAGCCTACTAAGGTCAGCAACTGTAATCTTTTTTTTACGTTAATGAGCTTTGGGTCATATCCAGTACATGAGCAGCAGTCACCCATATGCTCTTTAAGATTGCAGAATGCATGATCCCGTGTTACAGAACCAGGATCAGCTCTGACTCTGCAGAAGCTGATGGGAGTTGTGAAGCCTTCCAGACGAGGATTTCCAACTTTATCTCTGGGATATAAGAACATGTACTTCAAGGAAGAGGAGTTTTTGAGGAAAGAAAAGCTCAAATTATGTCAGAAACACCGTTTATTTGCCTGTCTTAAGTGTGGTTAACTTTGTGGTATTTTTTTATTTCCTTATATCTTCTATCTAAAATTAACAACTTATTTGCTTGTAGGAGTATGCATCTTTTTTATTAGACATGAATTGAAAAGTGACCCATTGAAAAATTATTTCCTTAAACATTTCAATCTTTTTTCCTAAATGCTAGCATATGTGTAATTTCTCCCATTGCAAGAATAAAGTGTGAAAATGTTTATATTGTAATAAAGGAATTATTGTGTGAAGAATTATTTTCTCTTTTTCTCTAACACATGGATATTGACTGGTGATAGCGGAGAAGTTTGAAAGGTTACCTGCTTCTTTAACATGCTTCCTAGGCTCAGATGCTTTGTCTCAGCTGTGGCTTAGGGGAAACTGACTGAAGAGGTGTAGGCTGTTGGCAAAAGGATTCTAGATACTGTTGTGCTGTTGGTGATCTCCAATGCTAATTGGGTTGCTTCTTCTTTATGCTGGATGTGGTGGTTACCCACACCACTGCAGACTGCAGACCTGACTTGAATGAATCTGTGAAAAAATAAGAGACATTAAATGCTACATGAATTGTTGTTTATTGTTAACTGCTTGATGGATCATAAATGCTGGTTTACAGTCAATCACTCAGATACTTTACAGATATACAGAAGATAAAAGTATGTGCCCAGGGCTGACTTCTGTGTACAGAAAACAGATGTTGAAGACTCTGCTCTAAATGAAAAAAAGGCTAGTCTGACTTCTCCCATGTATTTTTGGAAACTGAATTTTAAAAACTCATAACTGACCTATTAGTACCTGACATACGCTAACTGCCATTATCTTTATTAATATTGTTGTTGCTGTCTTTGCTACTGTCAGCATTATGACTGTCATTATTTTATAAAATGGAACTGGCAATTTCTGGCAATTGGATTGCCAGGACTAGGTCCAAGAGGCTGCATGTGATCACATTTTTTTTTTTTTCAGTATGCGTGGTGAAGCAGAAGGGAAAAAAATATTATTGGATAGGCTCTGTTTTTCGAAGTGCTCTCTGATCATTTTACACCATTTAGAGTGAATACATAAGAGTAGATGGATTTCAGGTAAGTTATGGAATGGGAGGTTTCAAATGGTAGTATGCTTCAGTGTAACAAATTATTATGAAAAATGCTTTGAGGTTTAAGCAGTATCTGAAAAATCCAGAGTATCAATCATACAGTGGTAAAAGCTCCAATAAATATGTTGCTAATAATCATGTGGTATTTAAAAAATGATTATCTGAAATCTTAATGTTGATACATGTTTAGGAACCTTAATATAAGACACATACACTAATTTTTATTGCTATTTCTTACATGAAGTGGAACCTTATGTTAAGATTATAATCACCTTTCCTAACATTGCTGGTACTGAAGAATTTCTCACCAATGTCTGCTTTTGTTGGTGTATTGTTATTGCTAAACTAGAAGGCTAGCAAAGTGCCAGGAAATGGAAAATATATCTTGACATATTTATTCGGTATTAAATATCTTGCAATGGGATTAAATAACACTGAACACTATATTTCTTACAAAATCCTTATTCTTTGACTAAATTCTAGGAGTACAGTTGCATTAAAAAGAGGGACCTTAGTGCCTTAGAAGATGAAGAACATAATTCTGAAGTCTCTGATTAGAAATAAAAAAATAAAAATAAAACTCTAAATATTCTTATGTATAACATCTCTATTGCTACTTGCCCAGTCTCATTAACTTCCTTACTGCTTTGCATTTGAACAATGGCTTTTTTCCATAGTGAAAGTGTTAGGATGGTCATCACTGTATAGACTATGCGACAAAATGGCCAAATTAAAAGGTATAAAGCATGACATAGAGCAGGGAACGGTAAATAAGCAAGCAGCATGAATCATAAAGTTGTCATCACTGTCTCCTGATTAAGCTAGAGAGCCAAAGAGAGAAAGTGTTCATGAAGAAATAGCTATACAGAAATACCCATCTACTAGTAAAATGTATTCACTCTGTGCTTTTGGGTATTGACTTTTTCTTTTTCCTGAGCACAAATAGAGCACTGTCCTGATTTGTGTTCTCTGCCACCCCACTTACATATAAGGAACGGCAGGAATACAGCTGCCATAAGGTTAATAAACATGTTAATATTTGAAGTACCAGAACTGAACTTATAGCTCACATATGAACACCACATTATCTCTGTAGTTTTTACTGTAGTTTCCCATCGTGGTATAGGATAGAAGACAGTATATAAGTATTATAGACTTTTATGATGGGAGATAACAAAATTGTAAAAGTAATCTTTTTTCGCATAAATTAATTACAAGTTTACAAATAAAAGGCATTCCTTTTCTGTTTAAATTAGAGGATGTGATGACTGTAATGGTCACCAACATAAAATCAAGCATTTGCAATTGGGCTACTAATAATTTGGATTTCAGTAAAGCTCTCTGTCCTGGTTTGGACCGGGAACAGACGAGCCGAAACCTGATTTTTAAATGCCAAAATATTTATATAGAAGACTTAATTGGGTGATTTATTAAACTATGTATTAAAATGGTGTACATAATAATTTAGATGAGAATTACTAAAATATGGACTGCTCTCCATTGTATCAGAATATCTGGATCTCTTTAACCAAGCTGAATTTTTGAAAACTTGAAGACTCCTATATAATGGACAAAAGCTTTTTTTCTAGTACTAAACCTTTCAAATTGCTTCATTTTCCTTCTTTAGCATATCTATTATTGGTTTTTTTAAGCTATTACCTAACTTCCATTGTAGCAAAGCATAAGGAGATTCCATGCTCTTACTAGTTTTCACTTTTAAATAGAAATAAACCATAAAAATAGAACAAATACAAAAACATCTGTTTGCCTTCTTGAACGTCATGGACAGTGGGATGGAGTACACCCTCAGCAGGCTTGTCAATGACACCAAACTGTGTGGTGTCAATATGCTGGAAGGAAGGAATGCCATCCAGATGGACCTCAATAGGCTTGGGAGATGGGCCCTTGTGAACCTCATAAGGTTCAATAGGCCAACTGCAAAATCCTGAACCTGGGTTGAGACAATCCCAAGCACAAATGCAGGCTGCAAAGGAAATGGATTGAGAGCAGCCCTGAGGAGAAGGATTTTTGGGATATTGGTTGAGAAGTTCAACATCAAATAGCATTGTGAGCTTGCAGCCCAGAAAGCCAGATGTATTCTGGGTTGCATCAAAAGCACTGTGGCCAGCAGGCTGAGAAAGGTGATTCTGTCCCTTTCTACTCTACTTTCATGAGACCCAACTTGAAGTACTGCATCCAGCTTTGGGGAGCCCAGCATAACAACAATATGACCTCTCCAAGCAAGTCTCGAGGAGAGCTGCGAAGAATCTCTCCTATGAGAACAAACTGAGAGAGTTGGGGGTTTTCAAGGTGTCCCAGTTTAGACACTAGGGAGCGATACTAAGAGATGGGAGACGTATAGAGAAGACAACAACAAAATAATTCATTGAATGTATGGGCTATAAGGTGTGTATAAACAACTATATGCATGAACTGGTAACAAACAGTAACCCAACAATAGTAACCCATAAAAGAATAACTACTCTGCTGCTTTGGGCTGGCTGCTGGGTTGTGGAGGAGGAAGGAGTCCTGTCAAGTGGACAGGACTTGGGGGATGATGCTGGGGGGCGGGGTNTCTTTAACCAAGCTGAATTTTTGAAAACTTGAAGACTCCTATATAATGGACAAAAGCTTTTTTTCTAGTACTAAACCTTTCAAATTGCTTCATTTTCCTTCTTTAGCATATCTATTATTGGTTTTTTTAAGCTATTACCTAACTTCCATTGTAGCAAAGCATAAGGAGATTCCATGCTCTTACTAGTTTTCACTTTTAAATAGAAATAAACCATAAAAATAGAACAAATACAAAAACATCTGTTTGCCTTCTTGAACGTCATGGACAGTGGGATGGAGTACACCCTCAGCAGGCTTGTCAATGACACCAAACTGTGTGGTGTCAATATGCTGGAAGGAAGGAATGCCATCCAGATGGACCTCAATAGGCTTGGGAGATGGGCCCTTGTGAACCTCATAAGGTTCAATAGGCCAACTGCAAAATCCTGAACCTGGGTTGAGACAATCCCAAGCACAAATGCAGGCTGCAAAGGAAATGGATTGAGAGCAGCCCTGAGGAGAAGGATTTTTGGGATATTGGTTGAGAAGTTCAACATCAAATAGCATTGTGAGCTTGCAGCCCAGAAAGCCAGATGTATTCTGGGTTGCATCAAAAGCACTGTGGCCAGCAGGCTGAGAAAGGTGATTCTGTCCCTTTCTACTCTACTTTCATGAGACCCAACTTGAAGTACTGCATCCAGCTTTGGGGAGCCCAGCATAACAACAATATGACCTCTCCAAGCAAGTCTCGAGGAGAGCTGCGAAGAATCTCTCCTATGAGAACAAACTGAGAGAGTTGGGGGTTTTCAAGGTGTCCCAGTTTAGACACTAGGGAGCGATACTAAGAGATGGGAGACGTATAGAGAAGACAACAACAAAATAATTCATTGAATGTATGGGCTATAAGGTGTGTATAAACAACTATATGCATGAACTGGTAACAAACAGTAACCCAACAATAGTAACCCATAAAAGAATAACTACTCTGCTGCTTTGGGCTGGCTGCTGGGTTGTGGAGGAGGAAGGAGTCCTGTCAAGTGGACAGGACTTGGGGGATGATGCTGGGGGGCGGGGTCCCACTCTGGAGCTGATGGAAAATCCAGAAAGAATGAAAGAAAACCTCTGGAGATCCCGGGGGTGCCAATGGCACTGCCTGCGGGGCAACCCCCCAGCTGTGGCCCCAGGTAGCTGACGTCGCACCTGCCGCTATGGGCTCATTCCGTGCTGTGGTGCCGGAATGCATTGGCACCCTACTCCACGGCTGCCGTGGGAGGTCCAACGTGCACCCTGTGCCATGCCACGCCCGGTAGGGCTGCGGTGTGGTGCAGGGCAGGCAGTGGAGCCAATGGGAGCTGCACCACCCTCGTCCGCCATGAGGCACCGGAAACCAGCCCAGCCTGAGCTGCAGGTCATCGTGGTGGTGGCGCTGCTCCTTGCCCTGGCCCGGCTCGGTAACATCACAGTGGTGAGTGTCAGTTGGATCAGGCCGGGTCAGGCTGCCCCTGCAGTGGTGTTGCCACAAACCGCGCTCACGGTCCCGCTGCACTGCCGCCCCCACAGTGCTGCAAGGTACCGGTGTGGGGTCCACCCATTTTGCTGGCTCCACTCTCAGGGGAAAAGGCATAAAAAAAGGTTTTAAGAGACATCCCCTTCCGACGCCTCCCCCCCCGCCACTCCCTTTTCACCTGGTTACCTCAAAACACAAGGCAGAAAAGTGAAGGCTTTGTTGGGGACCTTATAACAACCTGCCGCACCTGAAGGGGCCTTAGAAGAGCAAAACAGGTTTGATGGGGTTTGAGCAACCTGTTCTAGTGAAAGGTGTCCCTCCTCATGGAGTGGGGATTGGAACCAGTTAATCTTTTATGTCCCTTCCAACCCAAACCATTCTGATTCCATAGTTCTATCATTGTATGATTCCATGATTTTAATTATCATGTGGGAATATTGTCTGAAGCACATTTTCCTCATGTTCAGGCAACCAGCATACTAAACCTCTTATATTTTTTTCTTCAGAAAGGGTACTAACTTTCAGAACTTAGAAAAGGGCAAAGAATGTTTTCATGAAACAGATAAAAGAAGGACATTGTATCCATGCTGTGATCAGAAAAACTTTTCATGATGCATAGCAGGTACAGTATGATTTAAATCACAGCATTTCTAAGTCTTCAATTAATGTAACTTTATGGAACTATATCACAAGCAAATCTATGGTGATGACACTGATTCCAGCTGGACAAATCCAGTCTAATTTGTTTCTTCTTTATGAAAAAATTAGTTTAATCTATGCTTTTTTAAGGCTTTAAGGAGTTATAATCTTCTCCTGAAGTTAGATTTGGTACATTCAAAAATAACATTATTTCCTGATAAGAAGAAGTAGGGTTTCTAGCATCATCAGGCAGATGCTTAGAAAACAAAGGAGAATAGATACAGGGAACTTGCAGCATCAGAGGCTCTTGATAAGTGATTTACTGTCTAGGTTTTGCTATAAGGCACAAATGAGTTGCTGCAATATATATTTTAGGACTCCAAGGGTGACATAGTGCATATAATCTTATATGCAGGCTGCATGTGTGTGCATCTGAGAAACCCACTTTACCTGATTGAAACTTCACTGTTTAACTCTTGGTCTTTTACAACTTGTTTATTCAAGTGCATGATATATTCTTGCACAGCATGACTTTTTTTGAGGAATAAGTTATGATAGACCAAGCCTATAGCTTGATTTCAGTAACAGGCCTTCTGGGACTGGAAAATTTGTTCTAACTTGACTTTGCTTTTCCCTTGCTGAAGTACTTGATTCAGAATATGCACACCCACTAGCTCCCATGTTTAACAAAGTGTGCTCATTGTCCTGTATTGTAATCTGAAAGGTCAAGCCATTGAACCATTAAATATTCAATTTATTCATGTAGGTACATTACTCGTGTTTCAGTGTTTTCTTAAATGATTTGACATTAGCCAAAGAATACTGCAGCAAAAGAAACTGTGCAGAAGAGGCAGCACACAAAACCAAATCATAACAGATATTAAAACCAGATTTATTATACATATTGTTGTGAAAAATCCTTCTTTCATTACAGGAGTATTATCCAGAGGTTGACTGCTCCTGCAATTTTCTGTACATTAACTTACTTATTCTATTAAACTTCCTGATAAAAACTCTCTTATAAATTAACTCATTAATGTCAAATCAACATCTGTGTATACATTCAGCCTAGAAATATATAATTTTTCCATATATGATACTGTAGCACTCTGGTTTTGAGGTCTCTGACTAGAGATTTGGCTGATGTGTTATCCTTTTCTTCATTTAAAGCAGCTTTTCTTTCAGCTGTTTATCATTTATTGTGTATGCTTTTCATAAACATTACAAAAAATCAAAATTTATTGACTCAAACATTCACTGTTATTCAATTTATAAGTTATGAGTATTTGTTTGATTTTATATTTGTAGCAGTGAGGAATCAAAAATGTGTGATTTTTCCTTAAGAGATAAAATATCACTCCAAAATCAAGATTATTTTTTGAAAATTAAATATATTGCATAACACAAGAATACTACAACAAATTTGAACTGTGAGGTATAAATTACTTTTACAGATCTTGTAAAAATTATTTATCTCTCATACTTTTCCCTTTCAGGATTCTATTGGCATGTGGACTACAGAGATAAGCTAACATTTTTCATATTAATGGACCCCTTCCAAAAGAATATAATTTTNATATATATTTTTTTTTCTGTCTATAAATTTAAACAGCTTTATTGTAACTTCAGGAACTGTAGCTTTGGAACTTGGAAGTTGATATACTTCAAAGAGTATAAACTTCAGGTTTGGTCATTTGTTTTGAAAATTTTTTCTCCTGTCATTCTGCAATTAGATGTATAACAACTATTTATAGAAATAATGCACATACTTTTCTGTTTGTTTTTTTTTTCTATAAGCATGTATATTTTGCAGCTTACTGTAGCATTCCCCTCTTAGAAGGATAAGACCTCTTTCTCTCCTTGTGAAACCAGAAAGATATTATCTATGTTTGCTCTTCAACAGTATTGAACCACTGAAAGCAGTACAAAAATTGGCATTGATTCCAGCAACAAGAGTAGAGACTTGACCCTGACATCTGAGCCCCCTTATGGATGGTGTAGCCCTTTAGTTGGTGCTTGACATATGTCTGGATCATACCCTAAGTATATAACATTTGCAAAAGGTGAGTCACTTCACTATTTTTCCTCTTCAAGCAATGGTAATGAATTTTTTGCAACTGCTTGAGAGAGAAGAGAGACATGGGTTAAAATAATTACGAAATAGAATCCATTTTGAAACTAGTATCTTTTTCCTTTTGTGTATTAGTTGCTGCTGCCCAACACTTATCTTTCTTGCAATTTTTTTCCTTCTTCCATGTGCCTGAACACGATTGGTTGGCTCCATGTTCTCAAGCTATTGTTCAAGATGTTTCTATAGAGAGTGATTTAATTTCACAAGATTTGTGGCTTTCTCCTGCTGTGCCTGTATAAATGTATTGATGCAGATTGTTGAAAGGGAGAGACTCAAGTCAGGTGGAGTTAATTAAGCTGAGGTAGTCCTCACATGCAAAAGTGTATAGAGCAAATGTGGCTGTTGCTGATATAACAAATGTAAATATGTTTTTAAAACAACAGATTATGTTGTTTTAAAATAGGGAAAGTAACTGAAAACTGAAGCAATGTACTGTCTACTTAAATTGCAATTCCCACTAAGGAAGAAGCAATTTATTTGCTGTGAATAACAGAAAAGTCATAAGGCTTGAGAAAAACCCATTGGCTTAAAATGAGAGGACTTGATAAACATGCAAGACCCCCTCGGGCCCTCCTTGCAAGCGTCCATGTTATGCTTGCACATTTTTGATGTGTTGAATTTGGAAATTCCTCTAACTCCTGAAAAGCTAAAAAAGTTACTGAAATTTATTAGAGATGAAACAAAGAAGATGAATCCCTATATTATTTGTGACTCATTCTGTTGGGAAAAGATATGTGATGTTCAAGATTTTTCTGAAAACTGCCAAAATTTACAAGCTGCAGAAACATAGACAATTTTAAACCCTATTTACAATGATGAACGGACATGAAACAACACAGAAAGAAAGGTAAATATAAGGAAATCTCTTATTATTTTAAGCAGGATCAGTAGAGGTAGTTGTTTTCTCTTTTGCTTACATGAGCATATTTTATAAAATTAGTGTAACTGAGTACAAGATACATGGGACAGAGTCATAGGTGAGAACAAGCAGGAACTTGTAGCTCATTTGTGATAAAGAATGGAGCTAAGTGTGGCAAAGAATCATTGTGGATCTGGAGCTTGATGGATTGAGAGGGAATGAAAAGACGAAACTAGGAAACAGCTAATAGCCACAGCATGCTTTTCATCTTAATGAACTAATTTCCCTGTGGAATGTGTTTTGCTGCAGGAATATGTTTGGTATGAAACTTAAAGGGAAGCACAAGCAGTTTATCTAAGGTATTTTATCTAATCTCTGCTTTTATTTTAAACTCATCAGAATAGCATCTCAGCACTAACTGTCTTTTATAAAATAAAGCAG
>VYZS01106059.1:0-12057 GCA_013400695.1 Neodrepanis coruscans | reverse complement strand
TAAACGTGGGCGTCTTCCACGTCTTCGACGAGGCCGGAGTGGAGGTGCACTGCGGCGGGCATCCTTCCGTCGAGCTGCCCGGCTACTCGCCCATGGACCCAGAGCTCAACGCCTCCTACCCCTACTGCTACCCCCTACCCAGCGAGCAGCCCCCCGCCTACGAGGAGATCTACCCCGGGGAGCCGTGCACTCACGGCACCTAGCGCCGACCGCCAGTTCTACGCCCGGCCCCTGGATCGCCGTGACAGCCGAGAGCGGCCCGCCAGCACCTCGCATACGCGAAGCTCGGGGACAATTCTCGCACCAACGACGGGATTGCCCCGCCGCCGCGAACGCAGCTTGCCACAGGCGGGGTGCCGCCGCGCCTCTGGCTCTGCGGAAGCTTCTCCCTCCTTCTTTCCCTGCTTTCCCCTTCCTTCTCCCGCACCGACCCTTCGTCCGCCGGCGGCTGAATTTTCCGAAGGGTATGCAAGAAACGCCTAAGGGTTGGTTCCTCCCGTCGCCTCTCCTCTGTAGCCAAGTGTAGTTCCCTTCAAGTGATTCATCAGTCTCCAGCTTTAGCAGTCCAGAGTTACCCATTTATGATAACCAGCCAATGTAAGGAAAAGGTGTCATGAAGCTTCTTTACCTCTTAAAAGAGCTAAATCTCTAAACAACGCAGAGACATTTGTGTCACGTTTACTAGAGGTGTATTGGGGATCTTTAACGTTTACACTACTCCTTGGGAGAATTGAGTTCTGTTTTAAGATTTAGTGAGTTAAAACATTCGTTGGTCTTGTAAGATGCACATTGAAAAAAAAACCCTGCACTTTGAAAAAGAAACAGGAAAAAAATCAACGTTTTTGTACACTAACGTGCCTGCTTTTGTTGATAACTTCTTACTGTAAAAGCTTTCAGAAGTCTATAGTGAAAATGTTCGGTAAATTCACTGCAGTTTAAAGTTGATGATTAGTTCCTTTACTAAAATAACTGAGGTGTTGCTAGGATATGGCAGTTAAAAAGGAAGTCCAAATGTCATACACATTCCTTTTTGTGAACAGGTTCTGTGTTTTTAATACAAGGCAGGATTTCTTCTTGTTTTGCACAGGTGAAGGGTGTAATTCTATTTTGTACTACTACATAGTTTACCTTGTGAAGAGTTCCATTTAATCTGTTACAGTTCATCAATCTGGTAAGCTTGAATATTAGAAGTTTTATTTGAAAAAAAATATATATTGTAAACAGCCTTAACTGGTGCAGTAGTCACAGTTTTAAAAGAGGAAAAAAAAAAGATAAACCATCTTGGAAGACATCTTCCAAATGCATTTTCAAAACAGTATTTATACTCCTATTTTAAATTAAGGACTTTTTGTTTGTTTGTTTTGTTTTGTTAATTTAAAGAAAGGCCACTATGATTTCTGAAAAGGGGGAGGGGAGAAGTAATGGGATTGTATGCTGTTAACTCTTCATGAATTTAGAGGTATTAAAAAGGCTTTCTGCAAACAGAAAAAGTGCTAAATTCTCCTTCTGGATTCTGTGGAAGGCCAGTACCAGCCAGTGTAAAAAAAAAAAAAAAAAGTGCTCATTTAAGAGAATCAGGTATAGCGTATTTTATTACATCATTTGAGAACAGGTAAAGGCTTGATTTCATGTTGCACAAAGAACTAAAAAGCAACTCTCCTTGTTGCAGTTGATTCGGTACCCTCTTCTCGAGTTTTGGCATGCTTAAATGAAGTGTTACAGAATAACCTTAGTTTAATCATGTGTTTCGAACCTGCTGCATAATGCCAGTGTATCAGCTACCTAGAGATGGGGGGGGGAGGAAGAGTGATTTAAATGTATGCAAAGTTTCAGTCTATTTCTGTAGTTGATGGAAAATTGTTTTGGACTTTTTTAGCTGCAGAGAGGCTGACGTAATTTGCAGCCTTAGAACTGGAGAGAGAAGATTTTAGCCTAAAATATTCAAATATCTCTGTACTGTTTTGTTTTCTAAAGTGTTTTGACTTGCACACATTGTGTAATCTAAAATGCAGAACACTTGAGAAGTCTTAAAGTTGCAAACTGATGTCTGTGAAGCTCACAATTAAAGCTCTAATCTAGAGAAGAGAGTGAAAAGCAGCGGTTGCCAATTTGCCTAGTCGTTCTAAATAGCAGAAATTTAAAATAGAGCTCCCTTTGGCTAGCAGCTTTCCTGATGTGGAATGCCAGTCTAAAACATATGTCCTAGCTAAATCCCATTTTAGTATTGAAGATTGGTTTTATGCTGCCTCTCTGCAGATGGACCTGCTTTAACGCCTTATGGGAAAGTGACCAGGAAGTATAATACTAATTTAGGCACAAGACCAATTCTATAACGTATTGCTCATACAGATAAGATTTTGCAGAATGAGTAACAAAAGCAAGGAGGCTATATCTTTAAGTAGGTCTCCAGTTGGATGAGTTTATGAGACAGCATAGTACCCAGTACTGAATTAAATGGGAACTGCTAGACTGCAGGGTGATTCTGAAAAACAGACCAGCTAGGTGCCTAAATACAGATGCAGACATGTAATAATAGTTGCTAGTTTTTTAAAAATTGGCTATATACATTGTAGTTCATGGAAGTTGTATCCTAGTTTTACTTAAGGATTTGAATTTTGACATAAAAAAACAGCATTTTAGTTAACTGTTTTAAGAATTACAAACTAGACAATTCTGAAACTCCAGATGTTCCAAAGATCAGTGCTCAGGGAAATAAATGGAAAGTCAAGAAAGCTACCTATTATACTCAATTGTTTAAATGTAAACAGTTTTAGACTATGGATTTTTGAGATTGTTAAATTAATTTTTTTCTGTGTATGTGTGCATACATGCCTGTGTAAGTATGTTTGTGTTTTATTTAAGTCTTTTCAGAATGCCATTGAATTAGAATATTTATTTGTGGCTCGATTTTAGTTCCCAATTTCTACTTTTCTTCATTTGGGCTTTTATCCCCTATAGTAGTCTAATTTGGTGGTGCACAGATTGCCAGAATAATGTCCAAGTTGGACTCCCACGGAACCCACTAGGCATCGTTTCATTGACTTCAGTGGATCTGGGCACAAATGATATGTAGTATCTACTCTAAATAATCTTCAAAGTAATCTTGATCTTCTGGCATGACAGGACGCAGCAGTGGCATATTATTTCTGTTATTTGTGATTTGTATGGACAGCAGTATCAAGGGAGGTCACCTATAGTATTATACACATTTTTTTTAAAGGCAGGGGAAAAAAATTAGCAGGCAAATTGACCAAACAAGCCATGTTTTCTTAAAGATGGTGTATCAGTGTTTCAGGTATCTGGTGACTAACTTTTCTGATAAAACACTACACAAATTTATTTCTCAGTGAGAAGAAACTTCTAAATACAGGATACAAGATGAAGCTTCACAAGCATGATTGCAGTATTGTGAAGCTGTTTTTAGTAAATCTGAATCATTCTATCTTCTGAGCAATAATGTTAGAGTGTATAAACTATACGGTGCTGAAATTGAAAATAGGCTCATGTGGGAAACATTGGAGCTTAGGTTAATTATCTGAGAGGACTCATACTGTCCCTTTATTTTTCATTCTTCATCATGGGATTGCCAAGGGGAATGCAAATCTGATCAATTCATGTCAGTGGAGGATGTTAATAACTGCAAGGCTTTTACCTTAACTAGCAAAACCGGGGAGAATAGAAGAGAAACATCATATGTGTGCTATCAAATCTCCATTTTGCCTAGCTGATGTAATGACTGCTTTTTGCCCCATGGCTTGCTGTTTTAATTTGCTTACAGCTTTACTCACATCTGTTCAAAGGGAGGGAAGAATAGATGCAATACTGCTGCTTTGGTCACATTGGAGTACTGATTTAGTAGCAGACTGCTCTCAGCTTTCATATCCCTTCTGCAGGAAATAATGACTAGTCTAGGGACGAAACGGTGGAAAATCAAATCTGCTATCTCTCATAAGACAGGATTTGCCTTCATGTGGAAAAAATATATTCCCACCAGCCTATTAGCAATTCACATGAATTATTTTCACACTCCAACATCCTTGCTTAAATCTCTTACTTACACGTTGCATTGTAAATGACAGACAGAATATACTTAAATCTAAAAACAGGTAAAATTATGTTAGAGGGAAATTGTATTAAAGTATTTCAGATTTTACTCAAAAGTTTGATTTCACTGTAGGACTTCTTTGGTTCACCAAAAAGCGCTATAGTGGCTGGTACAACTTAGATATATTTCAAACAGACTGTTTAATAATCAGAAAAGATTTCTGAGTGTTCATATGAGAATGGCAATCTATTTCTGCTTTTGGATATAGTACATATGAAAACCTTTTCTTCATTTTGCCATTTTATCCAAGATTGATCCTCAAGAAAATGTCAGTAATTGATCTTGTAACTTTAGGATCAATAAAAGAAGTCTTAAAGCACAGCATATCCTGTAAGAAAAGCTTAATGCTCTTCATTTCATATCCTTTGTTGTCTAATAGTATAGCTGAAACTAGTAGTTAATTACTATTTTCATTACAAAAAATTATTCTTCAGGGACTTACAACTGGTACAAATGGAACTGTGATACAAAATTCCAGGTTTTACCATGAAGTTGAGTCTGTTTCTGTAAGTCAAGTATTTCTCAGTTGCAGGATGTTCAAATATTTTAGATAAATTCTGCTGGTAAAAATCCGTTAATTGCATATGATGGCACTCTTTAATCATGCTGCGCTTGTAGTATATTTTAATATAGTCCTTAATACAGGCTTATATTTCCAATTCAAATGCATAAGGATGAGATTTTAAATCCTTGTGATTACTGTCCAGTTTTTAAATATCTTAATTATCTCCCAGTAGTTAATGCAACTAGTGTTCCAGAATCAGCAACAGATGACCTGGTAACAGTTTAACAGGTCTCCAAGAAGTCCACAGGCTAATGAAGCACTATGGGCATACAGTGTTTACTGCCTAAAAGGAGTCACTGCCCAAACAAGGAACTACAAGAAATCTGAGAGTGTAAGTTGAGTCCATGGGGTTTATATGTTCCTATTTTTACAGTTTCAGTTCCGAAACTCCCTGCATAGCTTTTGAAGTGTGAAATCGCTGAATTTGTGTTCTAAAAATATGATTCAAATCATATTGATGCCTTGCTTTCTGCTGCCCAGCTGTGCCATATACTTTTTACCCAATGTTCAGGCATTCAGGCACATGGCAAAGTTCACTTGAGGTTTATGGCTCTGTCACCCTGATGTCATTCTAGATAGACTGTAACTGAAGATCAAGTCTTTTAAGAAGCTGTAAGACTCCCTGAGGTATTTCCTCTGCAGGAGAAGAAAGTCCTGATGTCCTCTTTCATTCCTTCTTCAGATCCAGCTGTCTTAAACTTCAGTGCGTTTAGCTAGTGGTAGGAGTGGAGATGCAGATTGCTACTACTTCTGTCATGGAATTTTAGATACCTGAAAGACCTCCTTAAGCTTTATGGAAGGAAACACTTCTAGTGAAAAACACATACTGACTCATTGCCAGACCGTAGAAAAGCAGGCTCCTACATGAAACTATCCAGTAGATGTATTCCCATAGCAATACAATATAGCAGAAGCTCCCAGGGTTTCACTTACGGCTTTCCTCTCCTGGCATGGATCTGTCTAACAGGAAAGTTGATTTCATGGTCTCTGCAAATTAATCATTTATTTCATTACAGCAGGTAGGATTTAAACACCTACTAAATACCTCAAGCGTCTTCACCAGTTTGTCTCCTATGTGGCCATTGTAAGCAGAGGATAAAGTGAAGTGTGAAAGGAGAGAAAGCTTATCATGATCCTCTTAATGGGTTCAGAGGACTAAATGTTCCACAGCATTCATTGGTTTTATATTAAGAGTTGGGAATGGAAGAATACCTATAATATCTTAAAGGATTATTTTCCAGCGTTTATATTTTTGGAAACCTAATACTTGGGTTTAGAGAAAGTTCTTGCTTTTTCTTGCAGGTTTTACATTTTAAATGAAAGCTCATCTCTCAAAAATACTCAGTGAAATCTCCAGGCATTTAAATTATTAAATTTAGGGAGATAAAGTAGAGCTGTCCTACAAATTACTGACTGCCACTAATTTCTGTAGAGGTCATGTAAGGAGTTTGATACATGGTCTGAATGAGGCCATATATGCCAACATCCACATTTCAACATTTCCTCACAAATGAAGGAGGAAACAGCATAAACTTGTGCTACAAAAAGGAAAATCCCAAGCAACCAGACAGTCATGGATTTTGGATGAGCTACGTGCAGTCTCAAGATCTATGCAACTGCCATCCATTCATGATTAAAATGAATGCCCTCATAAGGCATTGTCAGTCATGGATCTGACCAGAGACTGATACTGGTGGCTGTAGGTCAGATGGTTCCTAGAAACATGGGCGAGTCCTACCAAAAGAAGATCATGCTTTCACTGGAAAGACTCACTGAGAAATCTATATTTCTTAACATTTTGGAATGTTTACCACTTCCTGAGTGACACAGATATACATAAAATACATGTTGTTTGCAGATCATCTAAATTATATTCCTGGGAAAACAGACGAAATGGAAATTCAAGTGTTCAAAACTACCTAACCGGTCCAAAATCTGTTGATGTATAATCAGAGGCTATGTTAATTCCAGGAGCAGAGCCTCCTGACCTGAGGACTCAAAATTACTAGCAATTGAAAAAAATTACTACCACCAAAAAAAGACTAGGAGATTAAAAAAAAAATCATACACTGCTTTCTGATTCATCATTTGCTCTAAAACAAAAGGGAAGGAATTCTGATACAGCTCTTTGTGAAACTGTTGCTAAGTAATATGGTTTGTTATGCTGAATGGAATATAAGGGCGCTTCTCTCAGCAAATTTGGAGCAGATAGCTGCACAGAAATGCATTTGGATAGCATAGAGATTTCCTCTTCAGTATAAAATCCTTGGAGAGCTACCAGAAAAATACTGAAAGGCACCATCATCATCCAGGCTTACCTGGATCATTGTTCACAGGATCGAGCTTCATGTTCCCCTGTACAGTGGACCTGTCTTGTCTTGTCTTGCCTTGCCAATGGGAACAAGCAGCTTTCTCTTGTGACAACATTAAGCCAGAGCCTGCTGGATTTTACCACATGCGAGGAGCTTCTGAAACCCTGGGAATCAGTGGGCTGTGGTGCTGTTCTGTGCATTTGTTGAGAGAAGATAAGATTTGACATGCTGCAGCCCAAGTGAAATGCTGTATTATATTACAAGAGTGAGGAAGGCAAATTGCTGTCACAATTCCAAGGCTCCAAACTTGTTGCATGGTGGCACTGGGTGTGGCAAACCTAGGCTGCATTTGGAATACTCCTACTGGGTCATTTTTCCTAAAGAAAGATGTTCAAATGGAAAGGGGAATGGAAATTGTCTTTATTCCCTCCCTGACAAAAGTGATCAAATTGCAGACTTTCACAACAGAGATGTTAAGTTTTGTCTTGATTTCAGTATTTATCTTCTGATCCCTCTAGAACTTCTCCAGAGGAACATTGTGCACACAGACTTGGGGTAGCAAAGTGCACACACTCTGCTTCCTCTCTGCTAAGGGGAAGAGCTTATTAATGGCATACTGAATTACTCAATCAGCTGATGAGGCAATAATTAGAAATGAGCAACAAACAGTGTTTGGCACATTACAACAGCTGTGAGATGCTCTGGGCTGCCCTTCATTAAGGGCTGTGGCAGTTCTTACCTGTTTAAGGTCTGCAGGGTCCAGAGGTCCAAGAATGAGGATTCCTATTAGAACTTTTCTTGGACCGATTTATCTCAAAAGTCAAAAAGCAATCCTGGCCCTGTTTCAGTAAATGCATCTTGGCATCCAAGCATGAAAAGAAAAAAAGCATAAACAGGGCAGAACTGTTCACTCATTCATAGTTCATTAATTTTTCATCAAGGGCAGCAAAAAGACAAACATTAGTGTTAACATCTCCAATCCATAGAATTGCTTCCTTGTAAGAGGTTTTGAAGCTGACTGATAGGGAAGCAGCAGAAGGTATTTACACCAAAAGAAAATGGATATTTCACAATTCTGCTCTCAGACCATTCATAATGTTAGCAAAGGCTAACACCAGCATGAATTTCAACATGCCTTATACATACAGCTATAAATGCTTCACATCTTCAGATGACTATTCAAAAACTTACACACATGACTAGACTAGACTTGCAGTCTGATACCTACTGTATTCATCGCTACATATTGAGAGCCTTCGGTCTTGTGTGTGTGGCAAAAATGTGTAAGCTGGCTGTGAACACATGGCCATCTTCATCTTCCCTACTGCACTGTGGAGCCAAGCTCACCCAATCTGCTTAGCACTTCAGTGGAGTACAAGAGCAGCCCCACTGAGTCACTAAATCTCAGCAGAAGTGCAGGCATTTTCAACCACATGAAGTCACATCTGACCCTTCCAAGATCACACTCCATGGGGGGCCCCAGTGAAACCTGCAGGTCTGTGTACAGGAAAATACCGCCACACTTTTTCATAGGTCTCGCAAAGAACAGAGGCAAGCTGTGGACCATTCAGATCTTTAGCTGCTCACCTTACACTTCAGGCCAGTGAGAGATCCAGTAGCAGAGCCTCAGTGCATCATGAGGCACAACAGGAGGTCCAGTGCTGCAAGAAATACCTTTCTTCCCTGAGGGGGGTGTCACTATCAAAAGACCACATGGAAGAGAGACTAAAGCACTGATGTCCCTAACTTACAGAGTCATGTAAATTGAGATAGATAGGGCCATGGTACTGTGCTATAATCCACAGCCCCTATACAGCTTATCTGATGATGCACATTGGTATATGGGGAAGTAGGGGGAATGGAATGACAATCCCATGTTTAACCAGTTAAATTAAATGCCAATGGGCCATCCAAGGGGCAGATATGGAGTTAAAACACAGAGGCAACCTAATCTTCCTTCTCCCTTTCCTGAGCATATATCTGGAGAAATTCAGTAGATAGGGATTTTGTGGGGAGAAGTTTTAAATGCATGAAGTAGAAAGACACCCCTCTGTACAGTGCAATTATCAGGGTATTCCCATAAAAAAATAATTACGTTGTTACAGCAATATGGAAACTGAAATAAATTCCCAAGAAAGGTAGTTCAAGTGGACAAATCCAACTAAAACCACACAAACAGAGTATAAGATGATCTCTTAAAATTTCACACCTCTTCTTTCTTTTGGAACAGTCACGTCATTTTGTTCTTTACATTTTCAGCTCCAGCTCTCAGGCAAGATAGAAGCTGGTAGGAGGCAGACACTGATAACGGCTGTACTGGCAAAGTGTCAGGTAAAGGGAAACCATTTTTACATTTCTGCTCTGACAAGAGAGGACAATGTATTCTAGCCTGGGAGCTTAGCTGGCAGAAGCAGCAGTGATTAATTGCTCTAATTAGGGCTCCAAATAGAACAGAGCGAGTTTCCTGAGCTATTGAGTGCTAAATTTCCTCGCTTCTATGAATAACTGTATTGCTCAGAGGAGATGGGCATCAAAATGCATCATCAGAACAAACATTTAACCACTTCAACTCAGAAATACCACTACAACCTCAACACAAATAACTAATACAAAGGAAAAACAGGCCATTTCAGCACCTGGGAGGCAGCATAATAGCTTCCCTAAAGAGATCAATGAATCTGAGAATCACAGGATCATAGAATGGCCTGGGTTGGAAGGGACCTTAAAGATCAACTAGTTCTAATCTCCCTGCCATGGGAAGGGTCACCTTTCACTAGACCAGGTTGTTCAGAGACCCACCCAGCCTGGCCTTGGAAATTCACAGGGATGGGGCACCCACAACTTCTCCAGGCAACCTGTTCCAGTGCCTCACCACTCTCCCAGTAAAAAATTTCTTCTTATAACCTAATCAAAATCCACTCTTTTGGTTTGAAGCCCTTCTTACTTGCCCTGTCACTACATGCTGTTGGAAACAATCTCTATTCCACTTTCTTGTAGGCTCCCTTCAGGTACTGGAAGGCTGCAATTATGTTAGCCTGAAGCCTTCTCTTTTCAGGTTGAACAATAACCATTCTCTCAGCCTCTACTCACAGCAGAGGTGCCCTCCCCCTCTAATCATTTTGGTGGCTCTCCTCTGGACTCGCTCCAACAGGTCTATGTCCTTCCTTTGCTGAGGACCCCAGGGCTAGATGCAATGCTAAGTACTCAAATGCTTGCAAGAGAAACTGTACTGAAAATGGGGGAGTTGCTGATCTACCACACCACCACGTGCTGGTTTCAGTGAACTACCAATTTCTGCAGGCCACTTCATTAGTAGATTTTTCTGTACCAGAGCTGATATCTTAATCCTTTTGTCTTCTTCGCTGATGTCCATTCCCTTTCACCCCTGCTTTGTATTACCAATGGGTAAATGTCAGGTCCTGGTTCTGACCTCTCTGGTGTGGACAAATGGAAATAAAACCACTACAATCAATAGGATTATATCAAAACCTACCTATTATCTCCAGAAGGAGAGAAGATTATATAAAATGCTGTCAGTTTTGCCAAATGCATTGTGGGAAATTCTGAACATTTATTCAAGAAAGAGCTGGAAGGTGATTAGCAAAAAAATCTTAACTTTTTTTTTTTTTTTTAATATATCTTACACAGTCCTGGACTCAGCCAACTTTAGCAGCACTCTTCTGTCGTATGCAGTAAAAGCTTTTGCTTCAGCTGAGTCCAGCTGCTTCTTATTAACAATCAGATGTACTGGAACAGAGAGCATCTAATCTGGATTGTGGCCATCTAAAAGTAGCTAGATACACACAAATTATCATGGTTCATCACTGGATACTGAGAAAGGCAGTGAGATGCATATGTCCATTATTTTTGTTTCAGTCTTTGTTTGAACTGCTCACTTGCCCGACTAATAAAATGCACTAAGACAGACCACCAGGAGAGGAGGAGCTTTGCATAGGTGTGTGCCAGCAACACTTCACATTCAGTAAGTACAAGATTCCTTTCACTCCCTGTGCCAGTCAGAGGAATTTCTACAATTCTACGTCATTAGACAGCACACGATCAGGGCTGTAGAGGATTGCAGGCTGGTCTTAAAAATGTTCCTACTGGTGATAGAAAGTATAACAGAAACACACAAAGCACGCCTCACTGCTGATTGTGCTTCTAATTTGAATGCTCAACACTCTTCCAGTAATGAATCATCAGTCCAAGTTCTGCTCAGCTCATCCTGGCTAGGAATGCTGCAATAGCACCAAACTATTGCAGGGTGGAGGGACAGAGATGCATCTCCAAATGACCAAGTAGAGAAGATGCTGGATGCCCATGAAGCTGGTAAAATTATACCCTACTGACATAACACACAAGTAACCATAGCAGAGTTGAATAGAGGAAAGATACAACTTGACAAGGTGTCTGCAGTGCAATGTGCATCAGTAGTAAAGCAAATGTTATTCACCTTTAGGGTGCTCTAGAGAACAGTAAAATTACACAGCTATGTCCATGCTTCCTCTAGTGAGGAAAACTTTCCATGTCAAAACAGGGGAAAGCAATATATTCCAAGGGGAAAAGATTGCTCTATTGCTTTCCACTCATCAGAACAATCTAGGGAAAAAACAGTATTTTAGGCAAAATGCCTCATACATTCCCAGCCAGAAAAGCAAACAGTTACAGGTGTCTGCAGCTCTTACCTGAACATGGTGCCTAGCATTTACACCCTGGAGAGCAATAGAAAGGAGCTACCAGTCCCATGGACACCTGGAATCAGTGAAAACCATCTCTGTGAAATCATCTCTGGAAGAAAATTCACCTGTGCCTGCCAAGAACAGAGCTTAAATGTGGAGATGACAGTATAACATGGTAATTTTTTTTCAAGACTTTATGAGGAATGAGGAGATTTTTTGTTACCAGCTCTATTTTGGTTACAGATGTGTCAGCCCAGTCAAGTGAAACAAGGCCCAGTTTGGAAGAACTGGACAGACACCCCAACTGTCAGATATTACCTTGTCCCAGGTTAGAACAATACCTTCCAGGGAAGACAAGAACCTTCCTGGAGTAGAAGAGAAAAACTCCTTCTCCAC
>VYZS01106056.1:996-17978 GCA_013400695.1 Neodrepanis coruscans | reverse complement strand
GTGTCTCAGAAAGTACAAACAATAAGTGATATTCTTTCGTCTTTTGTTGGGGGAAGATAATTCAGCTGGCTAATAAGTTTCATACTAGACATTGATACAGAGGAGGAAGAGATGGCCTACTGTAAGTTGGGAAAGTCTTGCCTGCCTTTTATAATGAATAACTAAGGCCTGTTTCTTATCTCAGTTTCATAACAACAAGTATGAAAGCCTCAGAAATTTCTGTAGCTGTTTATAATCCCTCTCCACTCTAGTAAAAACACACAGTAAGGCTAAATATGGTTACCCACTCTCAAAAGTTTCTGTGTTTATCTACTCTACTGCTTGCTGCTAATATTTTTTTGTGGCTGGGTATAGATATTATGACTGCTTGATTAGTGCATGAAAGTTAGAAAAAAGATACTCTGAATTTTTTCCCTGCTTGGGTGTAGACTGGGTGTTTGACTCTTGCTCTCCCTTGTTAGGGCTGTAGCAGGGAGATAAAGGGATAATCTCACAAACCTTGTGTTTTTGCTTGTGTTTGTTCAGAGTTAAACATTAATAAGCATTTACATAAGATGCAGCTTGAAACTCTGGGTAGAAATTGGAAGATCATGAACTCTCACCAGCCTTTTTGCTTTTAGTCAACATGCACATTTTAATTGGCTGTATATTTTGCTTTCCATATAATTGATGTCTGAGCAGTAATTTTTTTCCAACTGCTTGAGTTGTTGGCTCTAAAAACAAATCCAATGATTGGATTGCCCTTGAATGTAGTGCCAGGCTTTTCAATAAAGGACTACACTTAAAAGGAATACTGATCTTAGTACTATCTGTCCTCAATAAGATTTCTCTCGCTACAGGATGAGACATACATTGGAAATGTTCTAGGGTAAAAGCCTAGAGAACTGCTAATAAGGGCCTGGCTTGTGTTTTGAAGTAGCTTTCCATACAATGGAAATACACAGGAAATTCTTATCTGCTGGAGTGATGCTGTTCATTAAGAGGAACCACAGGTCTTGTTTGCCTCAGTGTAGTGTTTGCTACTATCTCCCAGAGTTCTTCTTTAATTGAGGTAGTTGTAACTACAAGAGCATTGTAACTACCAGTTGTAACTACCAGTGCAGTACACACAAAAATAACTCTACTGATTCTTAAATTGTTGAAGCTAAGCTCCTTAACAAGGAATAAGACCAAAAATCTTTTTAAGAAAATACTGAAGTAACTTGCAGTCATAGCTCATTTGGCAGCTCTCAGCCAATTTTAGTTTTCTATAGATAGACTTTCACCAGTGATGCTTATGGAATCTGAATCACTGAAAATATGATCTGTGCTCTCTCCTGCTTTGGGCCTGGANTACCAGTGCAGTACACACAAAAATAACTCTACTGATTCTTAAATTGTTGAAGCTAAGCTCCTTAACAAGGAATAAGACCAAAAATCTTTTTAAGAAAATACTGAAGTAACTTGCAGTCATAGCTCATTTGGCAGCTCTCAGCCAATTTTAGTTTTCTATAGATAGACTTTCACCAGTGATGCTTATGGAATCTGAATCACTGAAAATATGATCTGTGCTCTCTCCTGCTTTGGGCCTGGAAAAACTGTCTGGTCAGGATGTGATGGCAAGGTTGTTTTATGGACAGTGGTTTTATTTCTCTTAAAATAGTCTTAATTAGACAGCAGTGACCATTAGCAATAACATTTTTCTTAAACAGAATTGGCATCCGCTGTCGTGAGTGATTTGTCTACTGACAATGAGTGAAAGTACAGCATTAGTAGTGTCCCCTTTCAAGATAGTTAAGAGCTTTCATAATATAGAACATACTTATTTTTAAGTGTAACAATAAAAAATGTTCGCTGTAAAATGTTCCCTGTTAAGGAGTTGCTGAATGCAACTCTCATTACCTGTCTTTGAGGAGAGGGATTTCTTTCACTCCAGAAGTCTTACACTTGAGGATTTTCCTTAGCTGGCAGGCAGAGTGTGGGCCAGGAACTGTGCTTCTGTTTTGCTTTTGCTCCTCTTCCCAAGTGTGTTTTTGCAGATATCCTTCATCAACTACAAGTTTGCACAGTTGTCAAAACAAGTTGTGCCCTGCTTGCAACCTACAGTGCTTTCTTACCTTAGAGAAGCTCCTTGATCAGGATGGATTTGGCTGACAACTAATCTGGGATCAGAGGGGTCTGTCTGGAAGACACGCAGCTGCTATTGCGGAAGAGAAGCAGCAGGTTTACATCAGTAAAACCTCTTGAGACTGGTCATTGTGCAGTCACAGCCTCTGTTCTGACTTTCAGGCTTGTGAAACTTTTTTAACTTTTTTCAAAGATGTAACACAGTAATATATGGATGTTCCTTTCCAGCACTGAGCTTTAGTCTTTCCCAGCATGGACCAAAAGCTTTGTGATACGTAGGTCCCTGCTGCTATCTTCACTGTTTTTGCAGGAGGTTGTTTGTGAGTGTGCAGAGAACCTTACAAAGAGGATCATAGCTTGATTGAAACAGTCTTGGATATGTGTATTGAAAACCACAACTGCACAGTATTTTGGAAATGATGGCAGGGTTTTCCTGGTGAAGAAGATGGATAGAATTGCACCTCTCTGGATGAAAGATGAAAAATTAAGTAGGAATGGAGTTGAAACACTTTAGTCTTTACATGACTTGTAATATTCCTTTTTCTTTGTTTTAGCCAATATGCTTTTGATGAAATAATGTTAACTCTTCTCCCTTTCTTCCTTTTTAGCTTGGTTTTACTCTTGGCAATGTGGTTGGGATGTATCTGGCTCAGAACTATGATGTGAGTATTCTTGTGTTCTCAGAATTAAACTTATTTTGAACTGTTTTCCCTCAGTTGGAACTGAATTAGTCTTTATTTTGATGGCTTATTTTATTTAAAAAGAATGCAGATCATACTAACTTTAGTTACAGATGAACTCAGACTTTTTGGGGAAGAATTGCTTCACTGGAAGGCTGGTCAGGCATTGGAAAGGGCTGCCCTGGGGAAGTGTGTCACCATGCCCTGGTGTCACCATCCCTGGAGGTGTTCAAGTCTAGTTGACAAGGTGATATTTGATCAAAGATTGGGCTCAGTGATCTTGGAGGTCTTTTCCAACCTCAACAGCAACAACAAAAAAAAAAAAAGTGAAACCAAAACATCTACTTCTTCTTGTTTGTGACAGTGTGATGCTTAAAGCCTTAACTGCTGTTCAGTCCTAGAGCTCAGGCATCTGCATAGAGACTAGAGAAACAGAGAAGCTTTAGCAATTGCTCATGGATTTTACTGCCACTAAAATATTGGTTTCCTGACATGAAAAGCCTATCTGCTTACAGTGTTCTCCACTCTGAATAACTGTTAATTAAAGATCCTCAGAGCATGTGAAATGTCTACTCTTCTGTACCAATAATGAAATTTTGCCAGCTTTTTTTGAAATTCAGAACCCGCTCCTGCTTCAAAAAGTGTATTGACCTGCAGTCTTATCTTCACTTCTTTTTTTCACAGTGGGAAAAGAAAGAAGGGGAACTTTCCTTCCTGAGTTCTCAAAGTTAACCATTTTCAGTGTGAGAGGGCAGAAGAAGATTTCAAGCTGAGTCTTCAATACATGCATTTAATTTCTGCAGACTCAGCGGGCTGTCTTGTGAGAGTAGTGCCACTTAGTTGTTTACTGACTAGAGCAGTTAATAGCATTTAACATACTTTTTAATGCTTATGCAATCTATATAAGCTTAATTAAAAAACAAAAAAACAACAAAACAGATTTGCTGAGGTTCTGATGACATTTATGTTTTGCTTTCCTCTCATCTTTAGCATTGAAGTAATCTTACTTAAAAAAAATTTGTACATTTTGTTCCTTGTCTATGCACAAACTTTTGTGCTGTTTCTTGCTAGTCACTCCAGAAAGACTCCTAATGGAAGGCTTTCCGAGATGTGTTTAACAGTGTTACAAAAATGTAGTCATACAAATATATTTGGATGTATCAATATGTATCATAAGCATGATATAGTGATTTTCTGGCAGTACTAATAAAGTATTGCCACAAGAGGGGGACTCAGGCTTTTGATTTGCAGGAAGTGGTTCCCTGGGAATGTAGCACTTATTTGGAGGATGAACATGGTAATTTTGTTGCCAATATTGAAGATGATTTGTTTTCGATGACATAAAAGATAAACTTGCCATACTGAGGTCCTAATTCTACAGCTGTACAAAAGTCTGATTACTTATATGTACATGCTGACAGCATTGAAGTTCTCGTGGTTTAGTTTAAATGTCAAGTACTGGCTCTTAAACTCTGTTGGAGCAAATAAAATTAATTTTGAAAGAGAAGGTAAGAGAAATTTATGTTACTGGCGCTATCAGCCTTAGACCATCCAGTGAGAGAACCACAGTCTGGATTCACTTCTGCCTGTGCTCAGATTACATATGAAGTAAAAGCCTATGGTCTTTTTCACAAGTATTGGTGGAAACTTTGCTTTAATTTTTTTTTAATCAGCTTGTAAAATCCTGCATTGTCATTTACCTGTTTTAGCTAGAATCATGAGATAGTCGTATTCCTTGCCCTTAAAAGTTGCAGCTTTTTTTTTAAAGCTACCAAAATTTACTGTTGGATTATTTTATCAAAATTCTTTTATTTCTGAGAAAAAGCTGAAGTTTTGAAGCTCAGAAATGATAAATTGAGTTTTCATTCAAGTGTGAAACTGCAAAAGGTTGCCAATTTGCAGTGCAGTAGAATTCTCCAGTGTGGAATTTTGTTTCCCACAAGATGAACCAGGAGACTTATTTCTTAATAAATTTCTGGAGAATATATTTGATGCTCTTGAACATCTCTTTTCTCTTGGATTGTGACCAGTATAGTGCAATCTAATTTTCCCTTCCAAAGTCTATGCATCAAAGTTTAAATCTGCTTATTCTTGGCAGTTTGTCCTTTTTCAATGAGGAAGCCAGGCTGGTCTTACTAAATTTCCTGTAAAGTGATCTTTTCTCCTCTTCCCATCACCACTGGCTGACTTCTAGCCTTAACAACCTAAAGTATTTCCTGAATCCTCATGTGAGGTTGCTTTCGTCTGCTGTTTTCTTGAAACTGATTTGATTTTAACCTCTGTACAAAGTAACAGATACTGGAAGTATCTTTTAGAAACCAGTTTAAACTTCACAGAATTTCTTGCTGTGTTAGTGGTATTGTCTTTCCTGATGAGACTCATGTAGCTCAGGGTTTGTTGTTAATTTGTATGGGATTTGATGGGGTTTTTCTTGTTTTGTCTTTATAGATTCCTAACATTGCAAAGAAGCTTGAAGATTTTAAGAAGGATGTGGAGGCTAAGAAGAAACCTCCTAGTGACAAGTCCTGAAAGAGCAGTGTTCCCCAGGTCACCTCTGTGTGTGCATCAAGGATGTAATTTACCTTTCAGGCAGCAAAGGTCAAGTAGAGGGTTGGCATGGGAGGTTCCTCCACTCTTAGTCTCCTAGAACTGGAATGTCCTTCTTTTGAAAGTGCAGCCATGAACTTTTCCTGGGGCTGATTTTCAAGGGTTTCAGAATTTGGATTTGCAGCTGATGTGTGACTGGATAAGGTCATTTGTATTTTTCATTATTTCTTTTCCTAATACTTTGTAACCCATTTTTACCTGATCCAGCTGGAGTCCTGTTATTGTGTGTACCTCACACTTTGTAATACCCTAGTTCTTAGAACTTCACAAAAGAAATTAAATGCATCAAAAAGTAACTTTTAGGGTTTCTTTTTATTTGTTGTGAGCATCAATACGACACTGTCCTTAAGATCCACATTCCATTGTTGGAGATGGGGAAGTTCATTTGTCAAAGTACAAATCTGCAGGAGGGGGGGAGCTCCTGCTTTTTCCATGTTGAATGATTACTTCTAGCAGCATGAACTTTACACAAATATGACTGGTTTCAAAAAGTGTAAAAGGCCTTGGTCTCTGCTGCTCCTTGCTTCTTGTGGGAGGGCTCCTTATACTCTTTCCCTGCTCCAGTGTGGATCTAAGTAAAATGTCATGGATCTGGATCAAAAGTTATAGGTCGTGTCAAAGGGAATGGATCTGGGTCATACTTGGAAGGAGTTTTATCCAGGTAAAGGAAACAAAACACACCTTGTGGACTGGTACCAGGATCCAGCACTTTCCTGGTAAGTGGTGCCAATCTCATCCCCATGTCCTGTTGAACTCTGGTCTGCATTAGGCCCTGTGGTGATGGAAACCTGCAGATCCCACGTTCTCTTAGTTCGAGCAGCTACAAAGGGCTGTCATGGTTTAACCTCAGATGGCAACTCAGCCCTACATAGCTGCTGACTCACTGGCCCAGTGGGGTAGGGGAGAGAATTGGAAGAGTCAAAATGAGAAAACTCATGGGTTGAGACTAAGGCAGTTCAATGGCTAGAGAAAAAGCTACACGTTAGCAGAGAAAACACCACTTCTCGTTGGCAGGCAGATGTTCAGCCATGCCCAGGAAAGCAGAGCTCTGACACACACATAATGGTGACTTGGGAAGACGAATGCCATCATTTTGAACATCTCACTCTTCCTTCTTCTCCAGCTTTAGATGCTTAGCATGACACCATGCAGTATGGAATATCTCCTGCATCAGTGGAGATCAACTTTTCCAGCAGTGTCCCCTCCCAATTTCTTGTGCTCCTTCAGCCTCCTCAGAGATGGTGGGGTGGGGCAAGATGCAGAAAAGGCCTTGACTCTGTGTAAGCACTGCTCAGCGAGAACCAACACATCCCTGAATTATCAGCACTTTCTGGCACAAACCCAAAACACAGCCCCAAACCAGCTGTTGTGAATTAACTCTGCCTCAGCCAATACCAGTATATTCCTCATCTCTACAGGTTGTGTGTTGAGTGTGGCTGGATGCCAAGTGCCCACCAAATCTGCTCTGTCACTCCTCTCTTCAGCTGGACAAGGGAGAGAAGGAAAGGCTCGTGGGTCGACATAAGGAGAGATCACTCAGCAATTGCAATCATGGGCAAAACTGGCTTGATCTGGAGAAATTAATTAGATTTATTACCAATCAAATCAGAGTAGGATAATGAAAAATAAAACCATCTTTTAAAACACCTTCCCTGTATGCCTTTCTCCTTCTTTCCTGTGTTCTCTATCTCCTTCCCCTGAGCAGCACAGGGAGATGGTGAATGGCAGTTTGTCAGTTCAGGTATTTAACTTAGATTTCAAATTTATTGTTCTATTGTCTCTTCCTCTCCTTTCTGCTTAGTTGCTTGAGGATTTCTCTGGGTTGCTGGGGAGGATGGGAGAGAGAAGACTTGTCTTCCATAAATGTTGGGCGAGTGTTGATCAGCATTTACGTTGTGAATCCAAACCACTTATGTACTTAATGGTCCAGTTCATGTGTAGTTATTTAAGTATGATTTTTTTACTGCTTCATGATGTGGAACAAGGGCTAGAGCTCAATATTTCTCTCAGGTATGTCTGGTATTCACATTAATTCCTCATTCTTGTGCATGGTCTTTAGCCCATGGCCTTTGCATTTGGTTCATTTGTCTACCCATGTATTTTCTTAGATTAGAACTAGTTATCTGCTGTCCTCATTATTGTTTGTCTGGTATGCTTCTCTTCACTCACTGCAGCTACTAAAAACCCTGATGTGTGAGAAGATACATACCACATTGTAGCACTTCTGTGTTAAACCATAATTTTGCACAAGTTCTGTTGTAAATTCTGAGTTAAAATTTGCAGTAGTTCGAATAGATGTAAATCAACAATCTGTCAGAATGTATCTAATTTTTTTCTTCTAAAACACAGTGAGTCCTATCACCTCTGTAAGGTGGCTTAAATCACCAAATCCTCTTGACAGTATTTTGCAGGACATGAAGGACAAAGAAAAGTGCCAGAAAAATATTCTCTTTGACTTTTTTTTTTTTAAGAAGGCCTGGTGATGGACTGCTATGGACAATTGAGTTAGGGACAGGAGATCTCTTTGGGTGCCCATGGGGGATTGGGAAGGCTCTGCAGTCAGACACACAGGGCTAATGTGAGAAGAGTCCCTGTAAGCACTGGACATGGACAGATAAGGAGGCAGAGAGAGCGAGAACTAGACATCACAACAGCCTCAAGGTCTTGAGCGGAACGTGTTTCCTTGCAGTGGAGGGAGCAATGGCAGTGGCAGCTCAGCCCCCGGTGAGAGGCGGTTCTGGGTTCCAAGATGGAGCGGAGAATGGGGAGGGCCTCAAATGGGGAGGTCAATCAGCAATGAGTCACACCTGCCACTCGTGAGGGGTATAGAGACCTGGGGATGTCACGTGTTGAGGGAGTGGGTCTTTGAAACAGGTCTGTAATCTGCTCCCTGCATGTGCAAAATAAACACACCATTCTCATAACGAGAATTTGTTGTGAGATCAGTTACCGCAAGTCACAAGTAGGAGGAACAAGCACAGCGACTGATCTATGCGAGTTCAGGCTCTTGACTAAAGCATACCTACAGTGCTTCTCCATTAGTGTTTTAGTTTGGATAAGGATTGTGCCTTGAAAGCGAGTTGTCTTTTTAGAATGCTTTCATTCTCATCACAGGAAATCTGTAAAGCACATGGATGAGATTCCTCTCAGAAGAGACTAGATCAGAAGATGCACTTTGATCTCACATGGGTATTTAAGTCCATTAGATAGGCCTGGAGACATTCAGAAGGAAAATATCCCGAGTTTGGGGCACTAATTGTTTTACTCTCTTAGCAGACCCTGTGGAGTGTGCTGTTTGATATAAACATAGCACAAAAGCTTTTAGGTACAGAACTCTATGTACCAATTGTCATTTTCACCCTCAACCCCAAAGCCTTTAGTTTGGATTCATCTGAGTGGATTCCAGGTTCAGGAGTTCTCACTGAATCAGTAAAGAAACATTTACAGAATACCCTACAGCAAACTTTTGCATCCTTTGACAAAGTTTTGTGGTGACAGTTCTGCCACAATGCAGTCCCACAACAGAGAAAATGAAAGAATTCTCCCTAAGGAATATAAATATCTATAGGGAATATTTCACCAGTAATTTTCCACTCTTCTTTTTACCTCTGCCCTGAAATGTGTAGGTAGCATAAAAGCTTTCAGTGTTTGCAAAGGGATATTTGATAAGTTTAAAAGCCACTTCAAGTCAGACAATCTCAGCAGCAATGTTACTGACTCTCCCTAGTGAGTAAACTCTTAAAAAAACTCAGAGAAGTGGTTTTACTGCCTAACATTAGCTATCAGAAACCTGGTTGTACAGTATGTGTTGAAGGAGATGTGCTTGGTGAAGGGAGTTCACAAATAAAGTACAATTAGGTTTAGCTTTTACTGAAGTAGTACTGTACACTCTGGTTCTAGAGGGAGGTTTACATTATCTTTCATGGACTTCACACCTGATTTAAAGAATTTTCTTCCACACACAAAAACTTTTCCATAGAGTGAGATAGCACTGCACAGCTGTTTGATGCTTTCATGAATATGATGAACTTACTTTCCGTCAAATTCCTCCCCACCCTCCCACCTCTTTCTTTCCTATTCTTGAGCAGAGCATTGAAATTACTGGCTCTAACCCATTTGTATTTCTTTACTTGCCACAGAAAATTGTGTTAGTGTTTAAAATTGGATTATTTCGTTCTTGAAACATGCTTTATTTTCTTCCCTTTCTTTACATGAGAACGAGAAGGGAAATAATCAAAATATCTGTATTTGTTGCCAAACAGGCCAGTGTTACTCCTAAAATTGTAATTTGGAGCTGAATCTTTTCAGCTGAGCATTACAAGCAGATGTTATGATTTATTTTTTCCTATCATATTAGGACATGATTGAGCTACAGCTGTAATGCTGCAGAAACAATATACACTCATTAATATTAAAGACAGGACTTCTGAAGTGTTTCACACTGTTTGCAACACTCCATTTTAGCTCAAGCTTTTTTTTTTTCTCCCATATAGTAAACCGTAAATCTGGATAACATTATAACACAGTTCCTGTCGACTTTGCAACTACTACATGACACGTTTTACTTAACCTGAGATTATCTTAGATGATACTAAAGTTTAACCTTATCTGTCAGAGGGCAAAGGGTATGCAGAGATGATTGATGCAGATCGTGCATCTGAGTGATTTGGATGCAGTGTGAAGATATGTAGGAGCAAGTTTCCCCACTTAACAAGGGTCCTGTGAATTTCTGCCCATTTCAAATGCCTGTGTGAATAGCTGGAATTGCCGGCTAAAATATGTAGTCTTCCTTCCTTTGCTAAAAACAGTTGTATTCATTTTAATTTTCATGTTGATTCTTTTGAGACACATCCTAGGAACTGAAGGTTCAAGGCAAAATGGGAGGAAAGGAATATATGAACTACTAATAGACTTATAAAATATTTACTGTGAATTATGACTGTTACACTGTGATGGAAAATGCTGCCCTGCAGCTTTTCTAAGACCATCTTTCTTTGAACATAGTAAAGGGTTAATACTGAAAATATGCAAAATGCCAGATAGCGAAGCTAATTATTGGCTTACTGGACACTAGAATTGAAATAAAGGTGGTGGATGTATTTCACAGAGCTTCACTAACATGAATGTTCAGAGATTTGGTTTTATGTCACAGCCACTTGTCTCACATAGCAAAAGAAGAAGTTGGGATTTTCAGAATTAATATGGTGTTGATTTCATAAGCCTAGGTTGTATCTGTGTTTGTAGAAATAAGATTGTGCATTGATATTCCTATGTAAAAATCAATATTCTGTATTTGATGCAGACTTATTTTTAATATTAGGAAGTGATGGTGGATATCAGAGGGTTTATGTGGCTGGTAAAATCCAGAGGAAAGTTTCCTGTACAGTTCTTTTTATTTTTGCCTCAGAGACACAAAAAAAGAGATAAGTAATTTTATTTGTTAGATTTCTTGATGGTATATGTTAACATTTATTTTACAAAGTTCCAAGCTAAGGTCATTTTTGTTGAATTTGTACCAAGATAGAATAACTGTGAAGATTATCTGCTTTTTTACCTGAAACATGCATTAATTAGAGATGATGGATTTTACTTTCTTGAAAAATAAACTTCATAACTTACCTTCAGAATAAAAGTCCCTGCCAAAGTCAATTCTGGCTTGTCCTTAATACGTCTGGAAAATACCTAAATACCCCAATGTTAGCTACACTAGTAACTTCCCTATCCTGTGAGCCCAAATGCTGAAGTGGAACATACTGCTGGTTTTCTGTGTGAAAATGGGAATTCTGCAATCTTTCATTATGTAGATTAGAGCCTTTCTCTGTCAACTGCAACTTTTGGGCCCAAAAATGCAATCTAAGGAATAATATATTAATCAACATATGAAAAAAACCCAGTATAAGGGATGCTTCAAATTCTATTATTCACATTTTCTGCAAACCAGAGAGAATTGGACAGCCCATGTATAGATGTTAAGTACAGCTATCATGCCTTGTTTTTTTCCTTGAGAAATAATACATTATCCTATCGATTGCAGAATGAATAATTGCTCAGTATAAATCACCCCAATTTACTTCAGTTAAATAGTTCAGGTTTTATATCACTTTGAAAAAATACATTTGTAGCCTTAATAGGATTCTAGTAAAAGGTAATATAAAAATGTAAGATAAAATAGTATACTGCTACTAGTTAATGTGAGTCTACTCTTTGGATAGGAATCTTAAATTCTGGGCTGAAAGCAGAACTTTTTTTTAGGGCTTGATGTATGTGCTGAATCTTGAAAGCATCTGGAAATTGCTTATTTTGAAATCAGGCTTATGTCTCCTCTGAAGAAAATACTTCTGCTTTAGTTATTGGTAGACACAAATTTGAAGTCGAGTGACAGTACACTATAAATTACCGGGGAAAATTTCCCACTTCTTTGTCCATTTGCCATTTATTATAATTAAAAAAAAAACCAAAACAAACAACCCAGCGATCAGCAGCCAATGCTGTCACACCATGAGCCATGCAGCTTGCCCAGTCCTCAACTTGTTCACCTGCTGCTATTTTCCTTTGCTATATTCAGGTTCTGCCACTAAATACTTTCTCATGTACTTTCTTATGTCTTCAGTGAAGAGAAGGGATGTGCACTTGTATGTCCAAGGGTAGAACCTGGCTGTGGGTCATGCACTGACTGATCCGACATGGAAAAAAGGCCAGCACAGCACACTGCCTTTCTGCAAATGCCTGCTGGGACATGGCAGTGACAAGTGCCAGCAGCTGTGGACATGGAAGTGTGCTGAGAGCACCAAAATGGGAGAAACGGTTGGGGAGATTCATTGCCTGAGTCCACTCCAAATTTTCTGCATCAATCTCATGAGACACAAACCATGCCAGAGCCTCATGGAAATATTTCTGAAGAAATATTGCTTGAGATGTGCAACACAGCACCAAGCAATTTCCATTTACCTACTGTTATTGCTGTTCTTACTGAAGAGTATTGCAGGACTCCCTGTTTGATTTGTGAGTAATCCCAGGTCTCCCTAAAGCTGACTGGCATGCCAACCGCTCATCTCTCACAAATGAGAACATCCCGTGTTCCTATCCCCTGGGAAAGGTCTGGGATAGCAAGGTGTGATGGGAGCTGAGCAGAGCCGAGAAATTAGTATTAGGAGGGTAGAGAGTGATTTGTTGCTAAGCAGCGAGGCAATTTGAAGATGCTGGTGGATGAAGCGTGAAGTGAAAAGGATTAGAGCAGCTAAAGCCTTGGGAAGAAAGCAAGCCTAAAGGAGAGTTTTTTGGCCGGGGGAGAATGGTTGAAAGTAACTTTAGGCATTGTGAACATAGAGATGTTCTGCTTTTCGTGTATGGACCGTTGGTATTGCCCCACCTACTGAAGTGCATGTTTCCAGAGAAAGTTGCCCGTGTTGGTAAACAGGCCTGGCAGCTCCTCTCCCTACTGCTCCAGTGGCTTCAGGGTGAAGCTGTGCTGGGGGGAGGCCAGAGTGCCTCTGCCCTCGTCACCCTGTTGGGGTCTGTGTTCAGCAGGAGCCTCCTGCTGGGGAACAGGAAAACACCTAAGGGAGGGGAGCTGTAGAACTGAGGAGGATCTGGATCACAGAAGCAGGTGTGAGCTTGGTATGCTGGAGTGCAGCAGAGCAGCAGGATCTTCTGAGAGGGAACACAGGAACTGGTGAGTTGAGTGGAAAAGGTGAGACAGGTTGGCATGGAGGGCATGGGGATGCACTGAGCTACTGATACACAAACATTTTGTTTTTCAAAACGAAATTTACAGGAGCCACTAGGAATAGCAATTGTTTTGCTAAAGGATGCTTCCTCCTGCTTTTGGTAGAAAGGCTAAGACATGCTTTTGTGATTTCCCCGTTTTGATCCACCTCTGCCAGCCTATGACCTCTTATTGTATGTTTATTTCAAAGACAGGTCTGTGGGAATCCCTGTTTTGACAGAAGCAGTAAACCAACACCTCCTGCTGTCTCAACACTACTTCCCTAAGGCCTTGGTGGGTTACAAGTTGAAATATATCCTATTTATATTCTCATGGAGCACCAGAATGTGCAGTAGTGAATAATTTATTTTATTGACATTTTATTTTTGAAGAATAGACGTTCACACTAACAACTAGAGAGCTTAGATTATAAGTGGAAAGCATAAAAATTCATTAAAGTGTTTGTCTGAAGAGTGTGATTACATAAGAACCAATCATCATAATATACAGCATAAATGTATTGACATTAAAGACATTTAAAACAGGTCATAATACATGAGATTTTCTGGATGTCACAGGGATCCAGTCAGAGAAGCACGGCATTAATTTCGCTGATGATAAATAGAGAGGCCTTTTGGTTTGGTAGTTATTTGCTCTATGTCACAGTTTCCAACATTTGAAGTTCCTGTTCTCTGGGCTGCTAGAGAGCAGGTGAGTGTGATGTTCAAGTGAATGCACACGATGAGGAGATATACCAGCACCACTCCACTTCAGCCCTCTCCCTTCTTACTGATGGAGCAGCACTGAATGCCACCTTGGATGAAACTATACTTTCTCTGTCAGGGGAATCATAACAGTGTGACTATCTAAACAGCAGCCAAGAGAGAAGAGAGCAGTGGGTGTGTTGACCTGGTAAGGTTTTGCTGGTCACAGTTTCCCCTGCTGAAAGAACTCCCACTGTAGTAATGATAAAGAAGGTGTTGAAGAAAACTTTCTGTTTGTGAAACTCTTCCTTCCAAAGTAGAGATTGCAATTACTGAAATATTGGAAACTTATACTAGTGCTGTGGGAAAAAAAATATTCTTCTTCCAAGGAGACTTCTTCCTCTCTAGTGGTTTCTATTATCCCTTTGAAGAGCTGTAACTGGTAGCTGGGAGCTGTATTTTGGTGTAGGTCTTATGGGTTAGTGGAGAAAGTGGATTTTTACACCCCAGGGATGGGTCACGTTTAAAGAAAAAGAATAATTTGCATTTAAAGGAATTAGGCTTGTAAAACCCTGGTTTGGAATAAGACTCACCCTACACTGACTGTAAAGTCAACGGTAGAACTGAATATCTTACTGCTGAGTACACCAGTGTATGTTCCACTATTTGAGTTCTGTATACAAGTTCTGCGTAGTTGTTCTAAGGTATAAAAAAACCTATAGGCAGATATTTTGGTTTTTTTCTGAGTATGGTGTCCCAGGGAAAGAATAATAGAGCAAAACTAATCTCTCCTTTTAACTCACACTGATTTCAGGAAGGCTTTTGCAGAAGATATCCCTCTAGATTTTCTTCATGGTTTTGTTATGGATCCTGGTTCTCTGTATACACGAGTTTTCTTCTTTCTTTTATATGTGCGATGTATGTTTAATATTTTGTCCCAACTTACTTTGGTCTTGCATGTTTTACTTTTTCTTTCTTTTTGTTTTGTTTTTTTTTTTCATTGAACATTATATTTGGCTAGTGATATTACTGACTGCTGCCCATTCTGGAAAAGTGTTCAGCTGGAAGAGTCTAGTTCCCCAAGTGTTGATTGCCACCATGACAACAGCCAGGCCAATCAGATTTACACCCAGACCAGCTTTCACCTGCAAAAGCAAAATGCACAATGACAACTTAATCAAAACCAGTTACATAGAAAAAAGAGTTAGTAGGATCTATACTGACATATATAGTGTGATAAGTTATCTATAGTGATATCCAAAGACAAAATGAGCACAGTGAGCACTATGTGTCAGGGTATAGATTGTGGTAGTATTCAGGAGTGATAGTCAGAGGCTGACTGCTGGAAAGTTCATTGGAAAACTGCTCAGTTTGTCACTTGAACTTCTCAATCAGATAATCAGAATGGGAAGTTATGCCACACATAGCAGGATGAGACATGACTTACTGTGGAGCTATGTGATAAATCTAGTTTCTCATGCTTGCTGAAGTTTAGTGCTTGTCTTAGCGGGCCAATGCAAGGGATTGCATATTACTAAAGCTCTTTAGACCATTATATTAATTAAAGAAAATAAAGATGATAAATTTGTGTATTCTACAGCAGATTTGTGGATGTACTTAACCTGACAGCTCAGTTGCACTGCAGATCAATATTATTTTATATTAGCAACAATAGAATCATTATTATTATTGGCTGCTGGATGTGGGGACTAGGTTGAAGTTGTATAAAGCATGGGAGGATATACCCAATCTCAAGACTCACCATATCTTTAATCTGACAATGCCCATAACTGAAGACAATGGCATTTGGAGGATTACCCACTGGCAGCATCACCGCAAAAGAGATACACATGGTGACAGGAATCAGGGTGTATAAGGGGTTGATAAGCAGAGTTTCTGACTGAAAGAAGAGAGGGAGAGAGGTGTTTCACCTAATCAATAAAAGCCACTGCTGACAATTAGAATGAAAGCACCCTCTCTGTGTGAAGTCAAGATTCTGTGAACCAAATCTTCCTGGTTTCTAAGCTTAAGTGTGGAAGTGTTTTTGGGTTGTTGGGTTGTTTTGGTTTTTTTAGAACAATGCTATAATTTGGAGCTGGTTGTGCCCCAAGGATTTCTGGAGACATTTCACACTGGGGGAGGGTGGAGTTCGGAGAGCCACCTTTGCTCTCTCTTCTACTTGTTCTCTGTGTCATTCTGTATTGTGTCTTCTGGATCTTAACAGTGACTGCCACTTCAATCTTCATTTAATATGAAGAATGAACTTCTTTCAATTGTCAGAAATATTAAGACCATTATGTAAAGTCCTCCTGAATAGTGGTTAGGTAAACTAGTTGTTCATGGTCCAGACTCGCATGGTGAGAAGGCAGTGATGATGGAATATTCTTTACAGTGGGCTAAAGAGTTGTTCTTCTACTGCAGTCTTCAGTGGTGGTGAAATTTTGCATTTTCATTTACATTGCTTTGGCCTAGTTTTATGTCAGAGGGAAAGGGAAGGGTATTTGCAAAGTTAACATCATTTCAGGTAGGGAAGTGTCTCCAGGTTAGTTTTACAATTAAAAAAGAGAGACTGCTTTAAGATGGCAGGCCAGAGTACTATAAGTAGATTACTATTCTGATTTTTTCTTTAGGAGAATATCTTTCTGCATGGAGCAGAAGTAAATCTGAACTCCTAAGACATACAAACATAACTACTTATTTTCATCTGACCATATCTTCATATTGTCTCAGAGCTGTTCATATGCTTTGGGACAATCCCATAAAATTGTTATAATAGGGGCAGAAGATTAATGACCTGCCTTGTTGGTAAGAAAAGCTTCACATTACATGAAAGAAAAGAAATAAGACAGTTTTCTGTAACTGCTACTGCAGAATAAAATGAAAATAGTATCTCTTTCCTCAGCTTTTGTCAACGCTATCCTCATTTTTTTTCTGTCCCTTACAAACATCTCTGCCTTTAACGTTGGAAGATAGTATGCTTACCAGATCACCCCCCCTACCTTGAACACCTTTAAATCTGAANTAGATATTCTAAAGCACCTGAAATGGCAGATGCTTACACAAATGACATGAGCTCTAACCATCTTTTTGTTAGCTAGATATAAGCTGTCCTTTGAGTGCAGTTATGTACAAACTTAGAAGTATCCACGTTGTAAATCTGAACTGGGGAGCATAAAAAGG
>VYZS01106045.1:73830-88482 GCA_013400695.1 Neodrepanis coruscans | reverse complement strand
TGGACTGGTTGAAAGGACAAACAGTAAACAAAAAAAAAACCAAACAAAAAAACAAACCAAAAAACACAAAACAATCGAACTAAGAAAAGAAATAGGAGAACTGAAAAGAAAAGGAAAGGTAGGAAGAAACAAAAGAAAAGGAACCAAAAGAACAAATTTGGGGACTGAGCTCCTAATGGGATTAGGGAAAGGCAATCACTGGAAGCCTGCTGAGGGCTGCATTTCAGTCAATAGATGCTACTGTGGCCTCTGGATCTGACACCCCTCTATGGGAATGAGATCCTTTTGCTGCTTCTGATCATCAGTAAGTAAGCCCATGAGCTTTTGTACTGTTTCGGGCTGAGGTGGAGTTAGTTTTCTTCACAGTGGCTGATATGGGGCTGTGTTTTGGATTTGTGCTGAATACAGGGTTGATAATATTGAGATGTTTTTGTTATTGCTGAGCAGTGCTTACACAGAGCCAAGGCCTTTTTTTGCTTCTCGTACTGCCATGCTGGTGCGGAAGTGGGGGTGCATGGGAGGCTGGGAGGAGACACAGCTGGAATAGATGACCCCAACTAACCAAAGGGATGGATATTCCATACCATGTGGCATCATGCTCAGTATAAATGGGGGGGAAGAAACAGTAAAGGGAGATGTTTGGAATAATGGCATTTGTCTTCCCAAGTAACCAATATGTGTGACAAGGCCCCTTCTCTGGAGATGGCTGTACACCTGCCCATGGGAAGCAGTAAATAAATTCCTTGTGTTGCTTTGCTTATGTGTGTGTTTTTTTCTTCCACTATTACACTGTCTTTACCTCAACCCTCAAGTTTTCTAGCTTTTATCTTTCCAGTTCTCTCCTTGTTCCTGTTGGTGAGTGAGTGAATGAGCGGCTGCATGGGGCTTGGCTAATGTCCGGGGTTAAACCACAAGAACATTGCAGCACAAATATGTCACACCTGATCTGTAGCCACAAGGAAAGTGTCAGGGACAGATGTTCTGAGCATACCTGACAAAGTATAACACAACACTTTTAAAGCCAAGAGGGGAGAAATGAAACCAAATGACAGTGAAAGCTCTCTAGATGGTTATCGAATGTGTGTTAAATAGTGATTGATTATTAAGATCACATTTACTGAGGTTTAACAACACTGGAATAAAATGTGCATCTATTATCCAGTTGTTAAATCTCAGTAAATACATAGGTAATAATCACAGCTGATTTGTTTTACATGTAATAAATGTCTTCCTATTCCCTTGCAAAGAAATGTTGTATTAGAAGATAAAGTTTCATAGGAATTTTTTCCCCCACTGAAAAAACATGGATTTTTTCTGGACATATTAGTCACTGGAGATGGATATATATCCCTGGAAGACAACTCTACTGGCTACTGTAAACCTAGTGATGCAGCCTTTCTCCTACTCTGGACATTGTTCCAACTGGTTCAGTAGGAAAAACTTCTATGGGATTTACAAATCCCCAGGAATTGACTCTGAGTCTAGCTTGGGAGAGGACTTTTAATCAGGCCTTGAAAGGACGCAAATTGCAGCCTGAGAGAATAGCAGAACCTGAATTTAATTTCTGATTTAATCTGTAATAAATTGTGGATACAGCCCATAAGAAAGCAGAGCTGAACTGGAGTTCTGAACTGTCTCATGAAAGAGGAATCAGCTTCAGAGCTGATACAAAACATGTGTGAAGTATATACCCATTTCAACACTGGACTGAAGAGTGAGGAAAAAGGCCTCTCACCTGCCCAAACACTTGAAAACCCTCTTCAGAAACAAACAAACAAACAAACAAACAAAACCAAAAAACAAAGAAAAGAAAACGAAGAGACAAACAGAAGGAGCGCGAGGCTGGGGGTGTGCTGTGGGAAAGAGGTACTCACTTAGTAACGCAGGGTTGCTGAACCGCCAGGCCTCATTGTAGGTCGTGTACTGAGGGTGGCTGTAGGGGTTCCCTGAGAACTCGCTCCCTGGAAGAAACCAAGAAAGGTGTGAAATACAGTTAGGAATGGAGATTTGTATCAGCTCTTCCATCAAGCCAGTGCTCATGCTAAATCCATTTGCCAGCAGAAAAACTACTGTGTGTAACTTCCTTGCCCAGCTGGGACTCTACCCTTTAGAACACTGCAGTACTTGTTCAGTACAAAGTTGCTTACCCATACCATTAAAAATCATAAGATTGACTTCTTCACAATCAAGAAATTAGTTTAAAATAATGAAAATCAATAATACAAATAAATAATTAAAGTGGTTTATTTTTTGTTTCCTTATATTTCATTGTCTTTTGACTTCCAGTTCTCAATTTGCAATAGGATTGTGTATGTAAGTTTTTTCTGTGCTTAACTATCAGCTTTCTTACAAATGAAATCTAAGGTTCTCCAGTAGTGTCAAGACAGCAGGCATGGGAGCTTGATGGGACAAGCTCACAATAAACTCATTAGAACTAGCACTGCTGTTGATGACAATATGTATTGCTAAATTTTCTTCGTAGGGTACTGAGGGTGATGGCATATTTGTGAAGAGTATCATTCATTTTTGGAAATGTTCTCAGTGGGCTGGGGTTAAATATAAAATGGAAAACACATGATTCGCTTTCTTTCTCTGCATGATGGTATTAGTCAGAAAAGTGATTCATACATGATTAGCCCCACCTTTACACTTAGTTAGTGAGTTACAGAAAAATCTTGCTGCATTCCAGCTCCAGAAAATAATTTTTTAACGATTTGTACTTTAGGTACTGTGTAGAACCTGAAAGACAAGCTGTGCCATAGCTCTCCTTTTCACATTTAGTAAAATAGGCCCAAACCAAGATACTTGCAAGCTTTGTGATCTAGTAAGACCCTGACCCAGGATTTGAATGTTGTAGAGTCTTCTTCAATATTCAGTTTTATTGTACAGAAGGAGCTGAGTCTTCCTTGTTTTACAGAAATCTGTGCAGGATATTTGGTAACTGAGGAGGTATGATGCTATATTCAAAATAAATAAATCTCCCCAAACTTAAACATGTATCATTCTGTTAAGGAAAAACATGACATTATCTGATCATAACCTCAATTTAATGCATTACCAGTAGACTGGGGACAATTAATACCCTCTGAAGGGCATTATGTACTTAAAAGACAGTGGAAGAATGGTGTAGCTATTAGCTTCAGGTCTGTCCTAAGGCAGGATGGAATTTTTACAGCAGAAGTGTTTGAAAAGCACCTGGCAGCTCCTGCTAGATTCTGTGGAACAGGAAAACGAGACAACACAATACGGGGTGAATGCCTGTGATACAGTTACCAAAGAATGTCAGTTAATTATACCGTAATCTCTTCAAATTTTCCCTCACTGGAGCCAAAACCACAGATTCTCAAATGGTGGAAATAAAGTCTGTTGAAGTCAAGGGATTTGCACTGATCTAAACTTGAGAATCTTCCCAGACAAGTTTTTTAAAGGTACTCTGGGTAATAAGCAGAGTATCCAAAGGTAGTTTTATTACAGTAATTCTTAGTTTCAGCATGAGTCTTCATTTTGTGTGACAGGTCTTGCTAAATACTGTTTTAATGATAATAACAACTCAGCATGATTCCATAGCTAGAAACATCCTTCATTGAAAATCCTGATAACTACATGGGAAGGAATAGAAACCTGCTAAGGTGACGGAGGTGCAATATGCAGTTCAGCTTTATCTCTACTGAATTATTTTTGGAATATACTGGAATGAGTTTGCCTCCAAAGAAGGATAAAAACTATTCACATGAGAATTTCTGCTTTTGAAGTGCTTGATATAATATCACTTCATTGCTTGAAGAGAAGTTGTTCTGATATTTCAAGACCTGTCTCACCTCTTCTGAGTTGGCACCCTAAACTGTTTGTACTGTTCCTAAAGCATGGGTTAAGTACAGGAAAAGAGCCACAGCTATGGAGCGCTGGGGAGGAGGGAGGGCAGCCACTGGAAACAGTGTTTATTGACGAGGAGTGAAAGCATGCATGCAGCAGGATAATGAGCTTTTGAGCTCAACTGTGACCAAGAGGAACTGAGCTATCGCCTTCCCCGATCACTAATGAAACAAGTGTAATTTCCTCATCAACATTGGATTCTGTTTAACGACTCCCTGCCGCTGCCATCCCCAGCCTTCTGCAGGCTCTGCACTGCTCTGTGTAAACTGCAGTTCCTTCAGCGAATACTCACTTCACTAAAACTGTTTGCAGAAACTTGATGGCCTTTTTGGGAAACTGGAAGAATGAGGCGAGGATCAAAGGTTTTATGTTACCTGTGCAAGAAACTACTCTCAGATGCATGGGTTAAGTGTAGCACAATACCCGAATCATCCTTCCTTGAGTGACTAACCCTGCTTTTTCAAGTGTGTGCTCAGGACTACTGGCTTTCATCTGTGTTTAGAGCCTAGGACCTGAAGTTACAGGTAAGGGCAAATGCAGGGATATGTAATTTGTCACATCATCTGCGTAAACCTCGGAGACATTTGCACGCACTGCCCATGTTTCATGGATGTACTGCTACACGGGACAGGCACTTCTCTAGACTTTGCAAGCAGAAATCTTGTGAAAGGTTCCCATAGGTAGAACATAGCAGCTTTATTTAGCACTGGCCAAACAATCTTCTTAGAAACAGTTTTCCACTGGAAGATGCTGTCTCATTGAAATGGAAATATTTTGCATGAACTTGTCAGTTTCAATGGAATTTTGAAAGAAAAGTTCTGAAATTATTGCAAATTGAAACAAAGTATTATGTTTCAACTTTCTTGTTCTGTTTCATTTTGCCTTTCTCATCTAATTTAATTTCCTTTCAATTGTTTTATTATTTTAATATGTCTTGACATCTAGAACATGTTGACATTATTGAAATGTTTCATCCTGATGTTCACAAATTGAACTGTTTCAAGATTCTGTCTCCTTGTACCAATGCAAGATGGAAACAAGTATCAAAAAAAAAAATCAGAGTTTTGCATGGGTTAGAAATATGGTTTCTGAACAGCTGTGTATTTAGCTCTGTACCTTTGTTTAGAGAAGACAGAGCCTCGTTCTCATATTAACTCATTTGAGCAATAGGTTTGTTTGCATGTCAGTATGTTTCTTAAAGGTGCTTCCTGAGTGGTTGGTCATATTGCTGGCTTCTTGTTTCCAGTGTAGTTAGCACACTGGCCCCTGATCCTTCTTGGCCCGAGGGCATGTATCAAACCATTGGCAACATCATATTTGTTTTTTTGTGTTGAAACTGGACTCTTAACAGAGGTTGCAAGCAAGCACAGAGGATCAGTCTCATGAGGCCTATATTCTGTGCAATCTGTGCTCTGGGAATCTTTACTAACAGTATTTTTTGGCATCTTTATTTAAATCTTGTTGATTTAGACTTCTAATACAGGAACGATGCGGCATGAAGTGAGCCTAGCAGGTGGCAGGTTCAGAACAAATAAGGGAAATAGTTTTCACAAAATACGTAGTTAAGCTACAGAACTTCTTAGCTATGGATGTTAAAGGCTTATATTGGTTCAGGAGACATTGTTGAAGTTTGTGGAGGGGAAACCTATTGAGGATGTTTAGTATGAAGTAGAAATATACTAGGTCTGGCTTTGGAAGTCTCTGAGCTGCAACTTGGAGGCAGGGAGATCTTTTGAGAAAGTACCAATACATGCTTGCTCTGCTCTTAATCCTTCCTCAGACTTTCCCTGTTGGCGCCTGACAGAGAGAGTAGTGGCAGCAGAGATCTGTGGTGTGACCCATTAAAGCCAAGTCTTCTGTTTCTTCCCAGGAAGCCTCTTTATCTCCATCTTGTTGGCTTCAGTCACATTAGAAGACAGGAACAGAAAGACTTCCTGGCTGGGTCTGACCAGTGGGGTATGACTGAAACAGCTAGAACTTGATGTTCTGTTGAAAGATGCAGTAACCACTGCAGGATGCCCAAGTAGGCCACTGGAAAAACTTCCTCTGATTGAATGTTGACATCACATTTAATGTAAAGATATCCATTTGACTGGAATAATTTGTTTACTTTGAAGTATAACCCTTTTTTCCCCCTCTGTATAATTCTGTTCCATTTCCTTTTAGGAATATTTCTGTGGTTTTTTAGGGACACAGCTGTCTTACAGATAAACAACCTCCACGTCAAGGAACTAAAATAACCTATTCTTGGATAAGTGACCCCTGAGATTAGTGGTCTTAAATTTTTTGTCCCAATTTAGAAGTCAGTGTCATCCTTTTAATAAGTACATTAAACTTACGTGGTAACCACAGTTGAAAACAGTTCGAGAAGAGCCTGGTTTTTTTAGAAATCTCTACTCAAAGAGCCAGTTGTTTTGGTATTCTTAATAATTTCTATATGCCATGACATTGTATAAGTTTTGACCTTTAACTGATTTAAATACTGTCAGCTGAGTCTACCTGCTGTTACTGGTATGTGTGTATGGGCGGGGAGGGGGGGAGGTAGTGTGTTAATAAATTTATATTGTCTTAGTGCTTCTCTGATTCTGGAGCCAAACCATCTAGAAGAATGTAAAAGGAGATGCCCTAAAATTTGCCACTGGGACAAGTAGCCCAGAGTAGCTGTAGATGTCCCATCCCTGGAAGTGTTCAAGGCCAAGCTGGATGGGGCTCTGTACAACCTGGTCTAGTGAAAGGTGTCCCTGCTCATGACAGGGGGGTTTGAACTAGATGATGTTTAAGGTCCCTTCCCACTCTTGCCATTTTATGATTCTATGATTTGTCATTTAAAGATGTTGAGTCTTTAACCTGAAAACATTTCCTATCAGTGGTATTTTCACTATTCTCACTGCAATTTACATTCATTTAGCTAACTGTTCCAAGAAAATTAGGCTTCCCACTCATAGCCCTGGAAAATAATATGAGAGTAATATAAGAGCTTTCTGTCCCCAGCTTCCTGCTGCTTCGGTTCTGGACACATCCCTTCAGAAGCTCAGGCTGCAGAATGGGCTGTGTACCTGCTCCTTAACCACTGCAACTGACAACACTGGGCTATAACATAAGCAGAAACCAGTGGCAGATAAGTTCTGTCTTTGTGTCTGAGAAACAAAAATCTTGTTTCTTCATTTATCTCCTGGGGACAACTGTCATCAGAGGAGTGGGGAATAGAGCCTGAGGGAATAAACTCTTCAATTGCCCTGGAGTAAATGGTTCTCTCTTCTCCCTGTAGAGTGGGAGAATCCATATGCTAGGATAAGGTATTTCTCCAAAGGCATTGGATAGCAAAGAAACAGTTTGCCTTTGGATTAGGTAAATAGTTTCTTGGATTGGAGGCACAATTTTACAAACGGGAGTCAAGATAAGTAGTTACTTGTTAAAAGTAAATAGTTAGTTTCTCCTGAAATGCTGTTAATCATTGCTGAGTTTTTAGCTAGTGTAGGCTATAGACAGTAGGTCTCCAAAAATTGCAGGTATTAAATTACCATTAATAATTTTCATTTTGATGCTGTGGCTTTGATAGAAGGTAAGTTGTTACCCTGAGTTAGTGGATAGGTGAATATCCTGAGCCATAAGCAGTGCATAATAATATGCATGGGTCATTGGAAAATAATTGCATTAGTTAATGAATACTAGGTTAATTAATTACCAATTAATTGCCACAGGTTAGCTAGTTGCCCATAGCAGCAGTGAATCAGTTACTAGGGGGAAAGAGATACATTACAGAAAGTTGTTAGGGGCTTTGGTTATAGGCACCTCATAATTTCTTTATGAAAAGGATTGTGCTTCATCTCAGCAAAGCAATAGCCAAGCCAGCTGTGGAAGCTCTTACAGTGCTAGTATACTGTTCAAACATGTGTGTACCGTTACTGAGGTCTGGCAGCTGACTTACCAGGAACCATTCCTGCAAGAGTTGAGGTTGGGTAGCTGCCTTGTCCAGTTGGGGGAACGTGGGGTGGGTATCCAGGCAAGGTGGTGCTTGCCATATCACGACCTGGAAAAGGAAAGAATCAGGACAGGTAATCAGTAGGGATAAGCTCTTTCAATATTGATTTGATATCACTTTCTGTCCCACTGTCACATGACTAGCAGCTTGATAGGCAACTACTGCACAGGGTTCTCTTAAATGAGTGCTGTCCATCCACTGAAAATTCTGGGTGAAGATTGTGGTACTTTTGATCTCACACTGTAAGGATGGGTGTTAAAACTTAGCTTTGTGAGGCTCTAAAGAATTTGTTTTCTTTCATTGTAGGTTTTGCTTCTCTTTTAACTAAATCGAAATGGCCCTGATCTGCACAGAGGATGGCAGTGTATTCATTACCACAGTAGCTGAGTTCCTGTCTATATGGAGTGGATGCAGTTCCCAATCTGTGGTGATGTTGCTTTAGGGCATGATCAGTGTGCAAGGCACTGAAAAGTGATCCAAGAGTTTTCTGTGCCTGTCTCTCTTCCCACCTTTGCCATTCACCTGCTCATGGTTTTAGGCAAGCCAATTCACCTCTCTGTGCTTCTTTTTCCGCTGCAAACTCTTTGGTGCAAGGGCGTAATTTTAGTACATTTTCACAGTGCTTAGCATGAGACTGGCATGGGTTGGGGTCCTTCCAGGTGCTGGTGTACTATATATAATGATAGGGTCAGGGAAATTAATTTGAGTCTTACATCATTTTTATCACAGGTAAAGTTTTTTTTGTAATACTTAAAGTTGTGATATCTTTTCAGCATCAAAGAAGGAGAGAGGGGTGTGGATTGGGTCTTTGATTGTAGTTTATTTTTCATCTTTTAGGAAGTGCAGCTGGGGGCTTCTTGATTGATGCCAGAGGCATTTCCTCATTTGGACTGGTTAGTCTGAAAATGGTCCAGCCAGAAGAGCATTTGCTGTTAGTGCTTATTGCATTTAAATGAACTAAAATAATCTCAGAAAATGCTGGGAGTTTGTTCAAGCCAAAACAAAACAAAAGAAAAAGCCCAAACCAAAATATAGAAAAAAAAGCTAAATAAATTAAGATAATCTTTTCCCACAGCTGCTGAGAGATTTACAGCTCAACATCTAACACTGCCTACTGAGAAGTCAGCCTGTTCAGACATCCAAAGCATTTCATGTTCCCTAGGTGAACTGTAGCTCACCAAAAAGTTTGTACCATTTGTTGTTCCTTTGTTAAATTTTGTCTCTCCTGTTTGTTCTAACTGGAGGACGGGAGTCTGATTAGCCTTTTGGAGTGATAAGTTAAGTATAGCACATTAACACCAATGGAGCCACTGGAACTGTGCTGGTTTATGCCAATGAAAGAAGAAGAGTACTAGCAGCAGAATGATAACTGGTAAAGCAGGCCCTAGAACAAGCAGGAACCTTGTCTGGGGAATCAGAAAAAAAACCAGTTATAAGGCAAAGCAAGACCTTGTAAGTATGGAGCATTAACCTGAAAGGAGGAAGTTTCTCTGGGAAAAAGAGGTAGGTTAAACCAGTGTCATCTAGGTCTGTACTAAAGATTATTGAGGTAATTTACTCAAGAAAAAAAGAAATGCAAGTTCATTCTTTCTCCATGAAGAGGTTCCTTTTCAGTGGATGATGTTCCTTGCTCACTTCCTCTTAGACAGTGGCATAGAACTACCAGAAAACAGCTGCGCCCTTTTCCAGCCACTCCCCAATATCGATAAAAATAAATATATAATGTCTCAGGGATTTATATTCTACACTCTTTTACTCTTTTAACACCATCATTCCTTTAGTCATTTGTGGCTGTGTGTTAAGCTGCATGAATAACATCTACTACATGTTATTTTTTTCTCACATTTAAGGCAAGCAAGTTTTATGCTTAAAATTCTTGTTCTTTTAGTTTAATTTATTAACTAGTCTGAGATATGACAACAGGTGATGAGTGAGAAAACAGTGTCACTGAAAACTTCGAGATAACATTATGTAGCAGCAGGCAAACTTAATTAATTTTGACACTTCCATTCAACATGGAACATATATACACTTACTCTGCTACTTGATGTATGCATATATGCCCGTGTGTTTTTTATTCAGACATGAGAATAAGAGGCTGATGTTCAAAACTGAGCATGGAAGATCTGTTGGGAAGTGATCATTTGTCAAAATCCCAGTCTTGACAAAGAAGATAACAAACAACTACTGTATCAGCAACTTCACTAAGAGTCCCACAGAGAGGTTCCTAAAATGCTGTTATATACAAACATGCCCCTTCCATTACCTCCCCTCATTACAAATAGGTAGGATTATTAAATTCTTGTAGTCCAGGGCAATAGCAAAGCTAGCTCATAACATTCGTTCAGCTCCAGCCATTCTGCCTCCTCCAAAAGCCTTCTTAGTGAGGAACGGCACTGGGATCATTGTGACATTAAGCTTTTGAACATTTTGTCCCATGTCTAATTCTTTATAAAAGTTCTAAGGCAGGTCCCTCTCCTGAAACACAGTGCCTTCTAGGCTAGAGGTTGGTCATCTCTGCGTCTGCAGAGATCTGTATTGTTTGAGAGAGTCTGTCAGGAGACTTCCTGGATTAGGAAGTGCCCAGAACTCAGGGGCTCTTAACTGGCTGCAGTAAGGCTGGACTAAGACAGTGTTATGAAATAAGTCTTCTCTGCTGTTACTTTCTGTTTTCCTACATGGAGTTTTAGAAATGGAAATCTCACAGGAGAAGACAAAGGAATGATGTTAGGTCTACAGAGAAAAATAATACTGGAACATGGAGGAGGCAAAGGTAAGATACATTTCTTGAGTATTAGGAACTCTGGTCTGCCCTAAGACTTGTCTCTTCTGAAAAAGACCAGATTATATCCTTTGAAAAGTTGTCAGTGGTCACCTAAGATCATACCCACTATTTCATCCAAATTACTCCTGAGCTTCTACAGCAATATTTCTTCAGTCACCTTCTCAGAAGTTTCCCTTAGTACCTACCTGAAACTTTTGCTTCCTCCCTTCCTGCCTGCTGCTCATGAGTGCTGCCATCTTCTGCAACCTATTTCTTCACTTCTGCTCTTCCCTTAAAGGCCTCCTACCTCATGTCTCTCTTCCTTTGGCTGTAAAACATTATAGTCTCTCCCCACCCTTCCTGCTCTTGACATTCAGACATCATGCTGACTTTCTTAACTACTTGATCTGCTGTGTGAAGGCACCAGCTCATGCTGATGCTCCCAAACCAGGTGACTCAAATACTGCTTACAGCATAGCTATGGCAGTGCTCACGAACTGCCTATACATTCATCTGACTTAGTAGTTACAACCCATGCTGAACAAGCTGTGCAGGCCTAGAGCTGGCTAGGATCTTCAAGCTGCTATCATCTACCTTAGGCTAGCACACGGTACCTTTGCTGGACCTACAATACTAAAGGACATTATGGCTATTGAGGCAACACAGGATTTTTGTTGTATAAGAGCATCTATAGTAAGGCCCAGACCCATTCAACTGAGACACCCAGTCACTTCTAGGTAGTTACAGCTTCTTTTCCCATTTTATTCTAAAAGATGAAGGACAGATATGAAATCTTTTTGTGGTTCTTCATAGAGGTGGGAACATATGCTGCATATGTAGACCTGGAACATGGTTGCTCTGGTTCCCACTTGCACTCAAAGAGCTTGCAGCATTTACTGGCCTCCCCATCAGATGAAACTGAGCCCCTTGCCTACAGCATCCCCACTTGGTTTGTGGCCAAGGCCGGTTACCTGCTATCAGAGGCTGGCTGCTGGACTGCCCAAAGTGGGCACCATGATGAAGGAAGGCACTGTAGCAGGGCGTGGACGCATCATCTGAAAGGGCCATGTGGAAGGGCTGAAGATCAGCCTGCCCAGAGCCGACCGGCGTGGTGGGGGTGAAAGGGGTGAGAGAGGCTCCATGAGGCTCTTGCTTTATACTGAGGGGAGAGGAGAGGTTTTCTGTGGTAGGGTAAGGGATGGACACAGACAGACAAAGGGAACAGGGGAAGGAAGAGGAGGGTGGGGAAGGGAGGAGAGGAAGAACAAAATGGGTAAATGAAAATGGAGTGGTTAAAATCTACAGGGAAATTAATTTTAAAACAAAAATAAAAATAAAAAGGTTAGGAGTAGATCAGAGGAGCCAGTGCTGAGACAACAGCAGTAAATGCACCTGGGGGCTAGGCTCAGACTGCAGGGGTGCCTCTGCAGGGCAGCAGGAGATGAGGGGAATGGTGTGCAGTGGCAGATGAGAGGAATTGGATGCAGGAAGAGGAGAGGTGAGGGAGAGAACATGCAGGAGAGGGAGGACAGGAAGAAGCATAGGGTTGGGAAGAAAAATGCTCTGAAGCTTTTGTGCTCCCTTTCCTGCTACTTTCTCTTGCTGGCCAAGGGCACGTGAAGATGCTACACTTATACAGTTTGGCCCAAGGAATTACACCATTTTTCTCTTCAAACCCAAGGTAACCTTCCCTAGGAGAGCAGCATTGCTATGAACATCTGTTAAACAGGTTGCTGGGTGTAATGGCCAAAGCTTCTCAAACCAAATTTCATAAAGGCTTTTACAAAAATGGTGTACCTGGAGTTTGAGGTGGTTAAAATAAAAACAGGACTGTGCAATTAACAGGTAGATAGACAGATGACTCAATCGATTGATCTTGTTCACAGTGGCACAGTTTGGAGAATTAGCCAAAAAGCAGTCAGTGCTGACTAGGATTGTTTGCAGAGTGTAGTTTTGCCAGATAGATACCTTGACAGGGAGACAGAGAGAAAATGTGGGGGACTTATAAAAGGTCTCATTTTCATTGTTGTTTGCACTGGACCTCCATTTCTGATGTCAATATTTGCAAAGGCACGATAGATACAGCTTTGCAACTGTTCCTAACTTGGCTGCCAAGTAAGAGGTTGGGAATTGGAGAACTCTATGAACTAAAGCATAGGTACTCCAGAATACCCAATGTTGTTGGATCAGCAGTAATAGAATCCTGTATTTGAACACCTGAAAGTAAAGCATGGATGATGTGATCAGATCCAATCCAAATCATCTAGCAAACCATCCATCCTCAGGTAAAAAAATGAATGCCAATAAATGAAAGCCATCTCTCTGCTGTGCCGGCAAATGTTGCCAATGGCCTATGAAATAAGTTAGTTCTGGTGGTTTTGATTTATACAGAGAAATACAAATGTGACATATAATTAGGTCATAAATCTGACTTCATTAATATAGAACTGGCTTAATTAAATCTAGGCACCTTATTGCGAGGCTGTAGTGCTCACCTAGACAATAAAGGGCTGGGCAGTTTCTATCTGTGAATGCTGTTTATCCTAAGATATTTGTTTCCTAAAGATTTGCTACCTGGCAAAAATGATAGTTTACCATCTGTGTTCTCCTCCAAGAATTTCTAACCTGGATGGCCAGTAAAGGTCTCTGTTGACCAAGACTCCTTTGCAGCAAACACATTGCAGTCTATTGGGAAGGATCAGTCCTGGTCAAAAGGTGTACAATTCCTCTTCATTTGGTTTACTTATGTGAAGGAAACTGGATGAGGATTATAATTTCTTTTTCTTTTTTGGTAGGAAGCTCTGTTTGACAAGGACTTTTTGTGGAGGATATGAGGAACAGAAGCTGGAGTATGTGTATTTTATTGCACAGTTAATTAAGTCACCAGAGTAGGCAGCACATCAGTACCCAGCTTCTGCTTTTTACAACTATACGCTGTCCTACAATCCTACCAGTGAGCCTTCACGTGCCAGTGCCAGTGCCAGTCTCTGTAGATGGAAAACACCCAAAGCTATTTTTCTTCTGCATCCTGTCATCAGATGGCAAAGAGTGCACAGATTTACCTTCAGGCCAGACAGGCAGAATCACCATAAATGTTCTGGGAGTGCTTGAAGCCTTTATCCAAATAATGTTGATACAAGATAATTTGGATTAATAGATCTATCTGTAGGCAGAGGGCCAAAAGTTCCCCTGACTTTCACAGGCTGCAAGTGAAGTGATATTTTTCAAGGAAGCCATTTGACAGTAAATAAACTAGGGACACTTTGGTCCTGGGCATTTTCCAGACTCCTTTTTCAGCTCTCTGTATTATACAAGAGACAGGAGGTTTGGGGAGCTGCTGGAAAGGAAAGGACAGTAAAGAAGGTGGGCACAGGAAGCGTGTGTGGGCAGAAGCAAGAGGTGCTATGGGCAGAGGTTAATCCTGTTTGCACAGCCCCCAGGCACGTTGGGTTTCCTAGTCCCTCCCCTGCTTTATTTCTCTTTTAAAGCATGGAATTTTCAGCTATAATCCTTCCTAAACCACAGTATTTTTCAGGCGCTCTGTGTAAGTGAAACCATAATCTCTGGTAAAACAGACTGCTTAAGCTGCTGTAGCATTAGGCCAATCTGATCCAGCCCCTGGATTTCCGCTCTGCCCAGCCACCACAGAGAGGATTTCAGCCTGAAAGACTGTGTAAAGCCCTTGCAATGGGAACAACAGTGCTGGGCCTTGCCTTGCAAATCTGAGAAGGGTTAAGGGACCAGGAGCTATTTGTCCCAGTGTTGTGAGGCTGTTAAAACCCCTGTCAGACTCACAGTGGAGATGAGCCCAGCCCTCTCTTGAACACATCAAGGCTTATGAAGAAAAATTCCTTGCACCTTCCAGAGGCAGCACCACTTACTTAGTGCAGGGGGAATAATGAAATCAACAATAACATGGCAAAAAGACCTGGACAAAATAATGCTAAAAAGGGAAGGGAGACATGAATAAAGTCAGACAGCAAATGATTGCACAACCAAAACTCAGACTTTTATGTGTCTGTCTATCTGCCTG
>VYZS01106045.1:17382-62452 GCA_013400695.1 Neodrepanis coruscans | reverse complement strand
AAAGCTATTGAGGGTTTCTATGTTTATTTACCCCTGTACAGATTTATACTCATCTGCCTGGATTGTTTGCCTTCAATAGAAATAATTGAAGTAGAACAACTCTGAACAACAGAATTCTTGTAATGGTGTTCAGCTGCATGTACTTCCCTTATTTTGCTATGTTCAAGCTTGGATCATTGCTTCTAAGAATTCTGATTGGTATCCAAAGATCCTGTCCAAGAAACTGTCAAGGATCTATGCTGATCCAGTTATGAGGTCCATGCAACATCAAGGCAAAATGTAGCTGGCCCACTGGTCTGTGTTTGCCGAAAGAGATGAGTGGGTATACTCAGGCAGCTCTTAATAGCTTTGTCTCTCTGAATGTTCACAAGAAAATTAAAAATTTCTACATTGTCTGTTCCATATGAAGGACAAAGGGAGCATGTTTCCTAGCTGAGCATACAGCTAGTCCCTAAGTGTCAACTTATTCATGGAAATTCCTTGCACATACTAAATGGGGAGAAATAAGGGTGACCTGTCTGCTCCATAGTAAAAATATGGTTTTGTTTACTTGCTTTAGGAGATGTATTAGAGTGAGTAATAAATGGGCCATCTAAGATGTTTTAGTAGAATAATTGTCTGAAAGTGTTTGATATTGGCAGTACTACACAAGACTGTGCTGTATGTAACTGTGGTGCTAAACTGTGACTTTGAATAGATTCCCAGGACTTTGGGGAAGGTCTTCTGGTGGCTGCCTGTTTTGCAGCATTTCTAGTTTTTCAATTCCAGGAAGCCCGCAGACAGATAAAGGGACTTCAGCAAAACTCATTCCTTAACTATCTCACTACATTTCAAGAATTTGAGTAACTACATATTGTTGAGCTTTTGATGGCTTTTGGAGAGGTGTATTCTCAGAATGGTGTTAGCTGAGAGCTTGCTGAGGAAAGTCATGAGCCACACAGAAGAGAAGGACTTTCTCTGAAGTCTTCAGGAAGGGCAAGAATCCAGTGTCATACAGTTTTGGATTGGAAAGACCTAGTGGTATTTTTTCTGTCAGGGAAGACTGAGCTGGGGAGACTTTCTTGTAGACTGAAGCTATATCTTACATCCTGAAGTGACTGCACACAGAGTATATGGCCTGAATGGGTAGATTTGTTTCGTATTTTTTTCAGGTATCACCTGAAAGAGCAAAGATGATACCATAGCAGCAAAACAGTGAGTCAGCAATTCAATACTCACTATTACTCCAGTATCCCTTTTTGGGAGCAGGATCTGGGTGATACGAAACAAATCTGCATGTTCCCAGCCTCTTCCTTAATTTCCTAGCTGCGGTAGATTAGGAGGCAGCACTGAGTTCCTCACCTCTCTGGTTCTCTCTTCCTGAAAGCATCGCCCAGCCCCATAGCAAACATATCATGAATCATTCATCTTTAATAGATTATGCAAATTGAGAACATCAGATCAATGAAGATCAATGCCTGCAACCATTTAATTGCCAGCAAAAACATTTTAAGAATGAGCATTATCCGAAGTCTTTTCTTGGGTAATGGCACCATTAATCCAAACATTGGATCCTGGCCTAAGTGTAGAGGAAGAACTCTCTGCCCCTTTTGCCCTAATGCCTTAGAGGGTTTTGAGGGGCTTTTTTTTTCCTTTTCATTTCCAGTTTCTGAGTTTCTCCATCATTACCACCAGTGAACATCTCCCAGTGCTAATAGTTCTGCTTTTGTTACTCTGCACTGATTGAAATGTCTCATACAGATTGAGATGTTAGTGCTAAGTTGCCACCTGGGAATGTCAAGCTGGGTCTGAAATGAACTTTCTTACTCTTGGATCCAGATGGATCAGATGAGGATGTTCTTGAGCTGAGCTGGGAGTGTGGCAGGGAACAGAGTGGGGATGGCACAGGGTGGGGGGGACATGAAGAAAATTTTTTGCCTTAGCCTATAGTCTATTCCATGAGGCCAAATCTGTCTCCTGCTGTGCCCTTGAGAGAGTAATGTCCAAAGCTTATGTAGTGTTCCCAGCCTTCAGGAAGCCTGCTCTCACATTAACAGGCTGGAATGCACCATCTTCACTTAGGCAGAAAGACAAAACAGAATTATTTTAATGGTCCCTTTGAATCTTAAACTCTGATTGTAGATGCGTCACCTTGACATCCAACTGTGGGGATCTGCCTTGCTCTCTTACTGGCTTTGCCCTCCAAAGACAGGAAAATATTTCCTCTAAGAGATGTAGATCTGCTAAACGGTAGATGAACACCAGGTGAGCTTTACTTTGCATATGCAGATACAAAGAAAGTTACAAAGAACAATTTTGCCACAGCTAAGCCTTTTTTTTTTTTCTGATTGACTAAGAAATTGTATGACTACAAGGATTCTGAATCAAGCCTGATACAAGTAAAAGCCATGAAAAATGTCTGGGGATGGTAGGCTTTCTAGACATTCCCTAAATAATGTAGTTAATCTCCCCGTGTTCTCCATGACATTTTGCAAACCTCACACTGGATATCCTCTATAACTGTTATTAATCCTGCCTGGTTCCAAAGTTCTTGGTAGCCAAAAGTTGCATGCAACAATATGCCTTTACTTAGTGTCTGCTGAACGAGCAATGACTGCCTGCCTCAGCCATGAGCTGCTTTGACATCAGGGACTATTAGCTGCAGCTTCTGCAAGAAGAGTTGAGACACAAACCCCAGTACTCTTGATTCTGTGCCATTAGAGGACAACTTTCTCATCAAGAGACAACAGTTTCTTCCCTTGCTAACAGGACATAGACCTCTGTGTCATAAGTTATTTCTCAGTTTATACTGTGAGGTTTCTAGAGGGGCCACAGGAGTTGTAGTGAAAGGGGGATATAACAACAGGAGCAAGTTGCTCAAGCTTTGCCAGCCCATTATCTACCCAAGCTTTAGAGTAGCTGTGTGAGCAGTGGCCACCGGCAACTAAAGCCTGAGAAGAAGGGCTGTGGAACCAGAATACCTCCTTATGTTTCTAGACACACACAGAGCAGGCAGTCTGACACTGGCATCAGAACAGCGTGTGCGTGCCCTGTGGCCCAAGGACAACTCTGTGCTGCTCAGGTTCTGCATGTGCCACCAGCAAAGAGGAAGTTTCAGTGAAGCATCTGCTGCAGAGATTGTCACCTATTTCTGTGCATTCCGATTCCTCTGCTGTCATGTGCTTACTCACAGTTTCTACTCTCCCAGACACACCTGACTTTAATGTGCCTACACATGAGGGAAGGCTGTGCACAAATTTCTTTTGCCAGCTTTCATTAGGGACTCATGGGCTTAAGGAAGAGGAAGTTTAGCAGTCACAGTTCAGCAGACCTCAGTATTTAATTTGCAAATGCCTCTTCCAAATGCCAGATCCGAATAAAACTATTATTTTTTCCCAGGAAAACCAAGTGCAGATCATGGGTAAGCCATGACACTGTTATTCTCAGATACATAGGAAAAAAACCCACAGTGCGTATCTGTACATATCTGTCCTCCACCACATCTAATCCTAAGCCCCATCTGAGCACACAAACTCTCAATTCACACACGGGTTTGCCTGTCTTTGAGTCACACCTGGACACCTCTATGTGTCCAAAACTGCCAATACTCTGAATTTCAAGGTTTTCTTGAGCCCTTATGTTCTCCACAGTTTTTCTGTCTCTTTCCATGTTTGCCACAGAGGGATATCTTGCATTAGCAGAAAAAGCAGAAGCTAATGATGATGAGGGAAATAAATAAAAAGCTTGGTTCTGCTGTTTGGTCAGGCAGCTTACCGGTCACCACGGGGTACGTCTGGGGTCCTGACACATTTGTCCCCAGGTCTGGGTTAGCAGAGGTGGATAGACTTGATTTGACTTCATCGAGACCAGGGGTCAGAGCTGGGAGGGAGTACTCATTACCCTGGGGAAGAGAGGAGAAAGACAGCTCGCTATTGATGCAATGGGAGAAAGGGAAGGGTGTACAGATGGGGAGGAGGAAGAGGAAAGATGCAAACCCCTGCACAGATGGAAGAGGAGGAGGAAATGGAAAAGATAAAGTGACAGGAGGGTTGTGGAGGGGTTCCTAGGATGAACTATCCCACCCGCCTGTGTGATGCTGTGAAGGGGAAGAGGGATGAGGAATCTGGTCTGTTATCTGTGAACGCTGAGCCCTCATTCAGTTCTGTGAAGATAGGCATGGCTGTCTGTACCAGACCAGGGAAAAAGAAAAGGGAAATGCACATCCCGTCCTCTTGGCTGAGTGGAGGTGGGAGGTGTTTGCCCTGGTGACAAGGACACCTGGGGCATAGGAGTGCAATGAGGTGACTAGGACAGGAGGGCTGTAGGAAGCAGCCAGTGTTGGCCCACTGTTGCCAGGGTCTCTGCTTGAGTTGTCTGCCTCCCCTCCAGTGTTACCTCTGTCCTAGCTTTTTAAAAACAAAGAAGCCTCATCCCCTGCCTCTGTCACTCTGTGCACTGGGGTATGAAATTGGGGAGGGGGGAGCCACATGGCTAACAGAAGGGTGGGAGGGGGAGAGCCATTGAATCTGAAAGGGTGTCCTGTCCGAAAGGCTCTGGTAATTGCCTTTTTATTGTGTCAGCCTCCAGACCAGACGCAGGAGCTGGAGAAACCGGGAAGGCTACAAAACAGCAGGAAAAGTTGCTCTGATTAATATTACGTTAAATTAAAACTGATTTTCTGCTCTTTCTCCTCCGTTTTTTTCCATGCACTTCCCCAACCCCCTCCTCACATCTCCCCCTCCTCCAGTGGGCTCCCTGCACACTGCCCCCTCCCCGCCCCTGTCCCTGCTTGGCTAGGACTGCCTAGTCATTTCCAATTCCTTCTTGTATTGATCTTCCTGTAGAAATCAGTTTTGTAATTAGCTGCAAATTAGGCCTTCTACTGGGGGTGAGCCTGCCCCCTGATTTATCACCAGAGTAATTCGCTGTGATCGGAGAGAAATTAAAATGAACTCAATTAGGCTTCGGATTTGCTTTATGGGCCCTGCTCAGAGTTTCAGGGGGAAAAATGACTGTGCTGGTGCTTAATAGTCTAATGAAAGTAAATAAAGGTTATTCATTGTAATAAACCCAGGGACTCTGGGATGAAGGGAGTCCACAGCCAGCCTCTCCTTCTCTTCCTTTGTTGGTTTATGGCTTGGGGCGGTTTAAAAAGACTTTTGATTTTCATTTTATTAAGACAAACAGCTTTTGGGATAAAAGGCCGGGAGAGTGGGGGAGTAAAGAAAAGGTAGGCAGAGCTGCAGAAGTGTGGAGAACTAGATTGGAGATGAGAGTCAAGTCAGCTTTGGGCCATGAAGGAAAATGATCCATTTTCCAACCCTATGGCTTGCTGGTCACTGCTGTGATCTGAAAGTGCAAGAGTTTCTGTGCAGTGCTGTGTGCCACTCAACATGCATGGTGGTGTGCCTATGCTTGCAGTAAGAATATGCATGCATAACTGCAGGTGTGTGTGCAGAGGGAAAAGCAGACATGGGGATTTGGGGAGAGCACATGTATATGGAGAGAGAGTGTGCATGTATACGGCAAGTTCATGAGAGGAGGTACTTTGTGTATACATGAGCATCAGCACAGTGATATAGTTACAACTAGAAAATGCTGTAAAATGTAGAGGTGGTGTATATGCAATAATAAGTCAGTGTCAGAACATGGAGTGGCAACTGGGAGAGGAATTTTGGTGAAGGAAACTCCCTGCCATCATCCTGTGGGTTTCCATTACCAGGCTAGGCCCTCACCTGCTCAGATTTGATGTGCTCTGATGTTTGAAAGACGTCAGGATAAGAAGGACGCTCAAAAACTCGATCTAAAGCTTCCAGCTGCTGCTGGGTGAAAGTGTCGCCACGAAGGTGCTTCCGCAAACTGTCCACGCTGCTCTGGGAATCTCCATTGGGAACTGAGCCCTCGGATACATCTGCAGGGCACAGATAGAGAAAACGGGGAGTTAGCACCACCCTGGTTGGGATTGGCAAGGGATGCAGGACAAGGACAGAGTGTGAAAGAGTGAGGCCCTCTGCCTCCACCCAGGTAGCTGTGCCACCTCTGAGGGACAGGGAGGCTGCAGGGACCCAAGGGAGCTCCCTTCTCTCTGCTGTATTGGGCAGGCTGCTCCTGTGGACTATGTGGGACTCTCCTGCCCAGGATGAGTGAGGCTGTGGAGAATGGTGCTTGGCTCAGAGATGAGTTTCGGTTCTGCTGATTTTAAGTGTTAAAAATTGCCAAATCTCCATTGCTGAGCATAAAATGGGAGCAAAGCACAGCGATTAGCATCGCTAGAAGACTACCGGAGAGGTAGTTCACAGAGAAACCAGAGTGCTAAGGATGGACTGTAGTGCAGAGTACTGAGGGAACCTGAAATGGAAAAAGGGCTTTCTTACAGCTTGGAGGGAAGTCAGTCTCTGTTGTAGCTCCCCAATCTCACAAGCAGTTATCAATGTTATAATTTTCTTCTTTTATCATACCCCAGATGATACCCCAGTCTTTCATCAGCCTCAGAAAACAGGAACAATACTGTTTCTGACTCCATGTTTCACCAGAGACAAATCTCTCTCTGTGAGGCAACTGTCCCATCTAACATACATTGGTTTTTGTCCCATTTGCCTACATGTAGCTCGTGATTTATCTTAACCCATATCTCTGCTATAAAACTCCCTCCAAAATGAGATGAATCTTCATCAGTCCCTCTTCTTCCAAAATGAATTATTGTATTACAAAACCTAGTCCTACTCAGTGGGAATAAGCCTTGCTGGTATTCCTTTGTTCTTAATAGGAAAATAAACATTTTGATAGAAGCTTTCCCAAACTGCATCTCTGTCCCTACAACAGCCCTCTGATGCAATCCATTCTCACTGCAGTACTTGCTGCCATATTCCAGGGTGTTTATATTTCTGTTGTCCCACTCCACATCTCTTACAGCCTCTGAGGCAAGTCCTCGCCCTGCCCCATCCAAAGTGAATGTTTTCCTGTGATAAACCATCTGGTCACCTACCTGGTTTTGTTAGGGTTTTTTTCCCTGTTATCCCCCAACTCAAATGATGTGCATTTATCTCAGTTATAACCCTTTTTTATCTCGAGTGAGTCTCCTGCTATTAGCATCTGTCACATCCAAGGTGAGTCTGTCTGTTATAACCTCCTGTCCCAGATGAAGTGAATCTTCCTCTGTCATAATCCCTCATCTCATCTGAGGCAAGTCTGCTCATTATAATCTTCTTCAACTGTGTGAGCATCTTTCTGCAGTCACATCTCAGCCTAACTTTGGTGAGCCTGGTTATAACCCCCTGCCTCAGCCATGCTGATGTACCTGCATACCCTCCACACTCAATCTCTAGCTATTGTGGTCCCTCAGGCACAGGTCTGACTGTCTTACTGCCTTGACTAATCTAAGATCAGGTTGTCCCTCTTGTGCTGCAATTATTTTCCTGCTTTTTTACTATTATTCCTTGTACTTAAGCTTTGCTTGGTGGCCTCCAGTCTGTAAATCTCAGAAACTTGCTGTCTGTCAACAAATTGGCCAAGGGTTCTATATAGACCTTTTCCCTCCTCCGTGTAATCATGAGGTACTCACAGACACATGATGCTGCCAGGAGCCCAGAGTGGCATTCACTGTGCAGTGAACATCCAGAACAATGCCATTCTGCTGCTTCTTCTCTTAGTTAATGGATGGTGCCAACATGGGTATTTTCCTGGCACAGTTAATGCCCGGCTTGTGTCCCAGAGTTATGACTAAGTCTGCTGCCTTCTGGCTATGAAATATATCCGTTTATAGGTGATTATACGATATGATATAATCAATAGTACATTATATACAGTAGCGTAGTACAGTACCACTCGCAAGACCATAGAAAATATTACATATTGATTTGTCCCTGCCAGCAGCCTTCCCTTGAGCAGGCCCTTCTCTTTTTCTTTTCTACCCCAAGCAAGAGCAGGGCTGTTTACTGGCACCAATTCTTGGGATTTTCTCCTCTCCAGAGGCTTATTTGCAAAAGGGAAAGTTCTCAGGTTCCTGAATTCAGCCTATCTGTAGCCTGTGAAGCTGTTTGCCTTTGAGAATTTTTCCACATGTGTCAGTCAGTGTGCATGACTGTGCACACCATGATGCTAATACACATAGGGTTTTTGCAGTAGATAATTATTATGGTATTCTTTAGATTCTGCATCACTGTATGTGCCTGACCAGGTGTTTGTTTGTAGTGGCTGTTTGTGGTTTAGGCTATATTGGTTTTCAAGGGTGGCAGCCATATACTTTGCTTGGTGTTTGGTGTGAGTGGACAGGTGTACAGTAAAACTTCCATTGATTGTCATTAAACCAGATTTACCCTTAGTGAGTTGCCGTGGGTGGTTACACAGATTAGTGCACACAGGTACATTTACATGTATATGTATTTGCAATTCCTGTCTGCCTTCAGAACCCTGTGCACATGTGTCTCCCATGTGTGCACAGGCCATGTCTTTGTGTGAAGAAGCTGAAATCACAGCTTTCCCAAGTGGCTGTAAGAGTCTCTTTTCCTTCATTTATTCAGGGGCCCTTCAGATCTTGACAAATCTGTCACTCTAAATTTGCGAGAGATTATGGTGCTCTCTGCCTAGCACGGAGAGAGGTGATATATGATATCTGCTGCCCCTATTGATTGCCTGATCTGGTGGCAGAGGGCTGGCGAAATGAACTTGAAATGAACATCATGCCTCAACTCATTGTGCGTATAATACACTACTTAATCCCACATTTTTGAGCCGCTATGGAATTCAATTGATCAATCATGTCCCTCTGATAGTACTGTTTTAGGGGTTATTGCTGCTCTGCTCACTGACCTTTCTATTTATTTATTTTTTTATTTATGTCAGAGAGTGTGTGTGTTGTGCACACGTACACACGCACATAAGTGTGTATGTGTATTTTGGAAACTCAGGACCAACTCATGAGAAAGGATCTATATAGTCAGTGGAGAATGAAAGGATGAAGGAAGGAGAAGGGTGAAAATGGGGTTAAATAAGAAATCAGAATGATCAAAGCAAGCAAATGGATAGGGAGGGGTTGTAAAAGTTGTAAGGAGAAAGGCAATGCTTTAGTTTAGGTGGAAGTTGCTGTGGGAGGCAGTGGTGGTAGTAGGAGGTTGGGGCATTCTGCCCTGACCTAGACTTTAAAATCTGTAAAAGCAAAGAAACTTTTGACAGAGGCCTGTAGGCTGCCTCGAGGTGGATCTTGTCTAAAGACCGTGCAGTAGTATTGGACTTAGTAATGGTAGTACACACAAATCCCAAACTTCACAGAGCAATAATATGAACTGTGTATATAGATTTTACTTGTGAAGCAGAGAAGATTTCACAGAGATGATCCTTAGAGACAGATTTATATGTCTTGTGTTGCTAACATTGAGACATTCACAGTCACAGATCATTTTATTTTCTTCAAACCAAAGAATTGTAAATCCCCCATGTTTGTGTTCTGGTGTCAAAACCTGTAGAGGATGTGTTTTCATTTTTTCCATGAAACTGCAAGGGCCAGACACTTATATATGGTTTTAGATCGAAGTTGCAATTCTCTTCTAAGCATACAATTCTGTGAACAGGACTATCAGGAGAAGCCTCAAATAGTGTAATACACTATTGAATAGTGTATGGAAGCTGACAACTGCATGGATATTAGCAAAGGTGGCAGAAAGGAGCAGAGAGGACTTTGAGGAACAGATGGGTTCCTTAATGGCCTGGGAATGCTAGTCAAGTGAGGGCTCATGGGCAAAAATGTGAGTTGGGAAAGACTAGCAGATCCCATGAGGAATGACATGTGGTGGGCAACAGTCACTTCAACTGATGAAGAACAGTACTAGGAGTAAAAGCTTATGGGACCGGGATGTGCCAAGAAAGCGGATATTGGAAGGGATGCTGTTGGAAAGGATGAAGCAAGGCTTCAGTGGCAGGATGAGTCTGGTGTTGTCACCTAGGTAACCATGCTAGCTGTACCATTAGGAAGAACCATCACCTTTCCCAGTCCCCTTTTATTGGAAACGGAAACTCTGTGGGACTGTGATACAGGAACACTTCTGTTTTAAATCATAAGGATCTTAACAAACAGCTTGAGAGGTGAACCATGGTCTTGGTCACTGTGTCCCTCACAAAAGAGCACACAGTTGCTGTCAGTGTGATCAGGACTGGCCTTGCACAAATGACAGGAAATTTCTTTCCTCTTGAAGAGCTGCCGAAGGAGTGCACAGAGCCAATATTCAGCATAAACCCTCGACACAAGACACGGACATTCTCTCTGGGTGTCAGAGAAGTATCCTGACAGATAACAAGGAAATGCTGTACCAGAGGACACAGAAACAACCTTAACTACATCTGACACGGGGAATATGCCCATTAAATAATTCCAAAACAAGGAGATATTCCCAAGTCTGGAAGTCACAAAGACAGCATCATGTACAAGTAGCAGAAAGCAGCATAATGTAGTTACTTCCCTGGCTACAAGTGGCAGACAACACTGAGGCTGGGACAGGATCATTTCCACAAATAAGGGAGACCTTTGTGGCACAAAAATACGTAGGAAGGTTGCGAGAAGCTGTGCAGCTGCCACACAACCATGGAGACACTAGTCTCTTTTGGGGCAGGGGCTGTTACCATCCCCGTGACATGGGCTACCGGCAGCCTTGTAGGGCGCTGATCTCAGCTGGGGCCTCACAACTCTACGAATAAAAATCACAGTCATAATAAAAGCGAATGTGACTGGCATGAGAACTGCCAGCCAGGTGACACAGCAGAACCCTAATTGTCAAAGCCTTCGAGGGAAGCACATCTGTCTGACGCAGCGGTGCTGAGCCGGCTGCTGCAGTGCCAGCGAGGCAACCCTGTCCTCTCCCATAGCCTGCCTGCACCATCCCTACTGGGGTGCTTAACCCGGAGCAGCCCTCTCCCATTCTCTGGGTACTCGTGGCTACCTGTGCCGCCCTTTCCCAAGTCACCTTTTGGTGTTAAGACTTTTCTTTCCCTTTATCCGATTTCCCTTCTCCTTTTTTCCCCTCTGATGTGTTCCCGTGTCCCTGTGCAGCCCGGGCCTGTCAGGCAGCTTTCCTGGCCGTCCCGGGGGGCCTTTCCCCACGCTGCCAGTTGTTGCAGTTTCAAACTCAATTGTTCTCCTCGGTGCTGAGGCAAATGGAGTCATTAATTACCTTCTATCGGCTGGGCCGAGTTCAGAACGCGATCGATAGCCAGCGCTTGTCATTCACGGCAGCCAGCCCTGTGCAGACCCGCGTGCTGCATTCAGTGCGGGTCCAGGAAGGAGCCCAGTACTATCAGACCGGAGCGTCAAACCCCGGTCTCAAGCTCCCGCTGGGAATAGCAGACCTCCTGCATCTGCTTCTGAGCTGACCCCCAGCTAACGGAGAGAGCAAGGACAAAGACCTTGTCCTGAAGGAGTAGATCACACATTTTCACATGGTCAGAAATGTCTGGTACTGATGCCCTGGTCTGCACAAGCTGATTGAGTCTGGCTATTACAATATTTCTAGAAACACAGTTTGCATTCTCAATAATTATAAAACTAATACTCCTCGTAGTAAGGGCAAGGACTGGCAGCCCTAATCTTGTGATCTTTTCACCTGTGTAACTTTTTTGCCCTACTCAGTAGGGTTTGAAAAAGGAAGGCTGTACATTTTGGCTTGGAAAAAGAAGGCTGTAAATTTTGGTTTACATTTTCTTGGAGAAGAATTTTTGCGGTCTTTTAGGCAATGTGAAAGAAGATGTCATCTCTACATGAGTCAGTTCTGTGTTTCAGCATGTAGCAATGTGTAGTAGTGTTGCAAGGATTTTGAGTGCTTTGATTGTGATAACTGAACTGTTGGGGAGACAGATGAACCTCCAATTCAGATGGGAAGGATCACGAGTGGTTGCAGAATAGAGATGATGGAGCATGTAAGGGGCAGATAAGGTTCAGTAATGAATAGAGAAGGAATGTTATCAAGGATCTACACTGTGATGGTGAAAGAAGATACAGTACAAATTCAGATTATGTACAGTATCCTGTAGAAACAGGGATGATGGGAGATGAGTACGGAGGATTATCACCTCAAGGAAGTGCATCAGCCTTCAGGAACTCCATAGTTGTTCAGATTCCTGTGTCTGTTTGTTTCAAGGGAATCTAGAAGCCTGAATTTCAGTATGCTAGTTGATGGTACTGTGCTGGTCCACATGTCTCTGTAGTTTAAGTGTGTCAGCGACACATACACTGTATGTACTTGTTACTTACATGCCCAGGCTTAGAACAAAGGCTCAGAAACAAAGGGAATTTCTGTTTTGAAATGAGGGTATAGCTCAGATGAGGAATTGGTAAGCAAGGAAGGCTGCTCATGCAGGGAAGTGAGTGTGCCTGGCCAAGGAAGAGTGAGATGTGTGCCCATGCCTGACATCTGGGGGCTGCAGTGCTTTTAGCACAGGGATTGTGTATGACTCAGTACCTCAGATGGAGCAGGGATGGGCTATGCAGCTTTAATATGGGGCTTACATGAGCAAAAATGGCAATGCTCAATGAGAATGTAAATGTAATGAATTGTGTGTGCAAATGTGTAATGAAGTGTGTGCTCAGATCTGTCTTGGATTATCATGGGAGCATGCAAAGTGCATTTAAGGAAGTGTGTGTGTATACATATGAAAATCATATGTATTTACTACAGTACCTAAGTGTATGATTGCAAATTTGGTCAATAGCATCTGGGAAACTAAGTCTGTACAAATTTAGTGTTGTGTGTTGGATAGCAATAATCAGCACATCCAGCCTTACTGAAGATGCCAGTAAAAGCCTTTCTAGGTGTTAGGATGCAAGCAGTTGCCTCAGATACAACACATATTACAGCATGTGTGGGTGTGCAGATGAGGTGTGTTAGCTGGGGTAGTCAGAGTTTGTGGCTTCTGTGTGAGCAGTCACTTCAACTTCATGACCTTTGGATATGCTGAAGGTGAGTGGGCATATCCTGCTCTAAGTCACGTAGTTACAAATCCACAACAATTCTCTTACCTCAGAGAGGCATTGGGAATTAATTACACCATTGTAATGAGGGACAGATTCTGGATCCAGTATCTCTTACTAGCACTATTAGACTTGACTGTCAAGCAGATAGAAATGCAGCTGCCTCCAGAACCCAGCACACTTGCTTTGTTTATGTTGGCAGAGTAGCAAGCAGCACTCTCACACAGTGGGCTAGATCCTCTGGTGAATGTAAATCTGTAGATGTCTTGCATTCAGTGGTTATACTGATTTACACATCCTGCAAGTTATCAGAAGGGTTATCCTGATTTATGCTCTTGTGGTGTCCACAATATTGCCTTTAGTGCATGCCCTCAGGGAGAGCTGCTGCTGCAGGGAAGCAGGGCTCCAGAAGCTATACTTTCCCTCTGCCAGAGGAGATGTCCTTAGCATCATTGGCATGACTTAGCTCTCTTCCTTCATCTTCCTAAGCCTGAGTGTTGGGGAGCTACTTCTTGGCATCCCCCTTGATGAGCACATAAAAAAGGGTGGCTTTTGTTAGCTCCAAAGGACAGAAGCAACACAAAAAATTACATCGCATGCAGCCCTAACTATGCTTGTTTAGAGAAACTGCTTGCATTTATGAAGTCTTTGGTGCGGAAAGCAGGGTTGCAAATGACTGCATCAGAGCGACAGTAAAGGCCATTAATTTCCTGTTATGTTTTCCCTGTGTTGGGGGCTTTATTAATTTAATTTTACACTGTCGAACAACAGCGAGCACTGACACTGCCACACTCTGAAGGTTTTTTTCTCTCAAGCAGTGCTTTGCCTGACATGCAAATCATCACTGCTGTGAGGACTACTAGAGACAAGGAAGGGGGCACAGAGCTGGACTGTTCCCATCCAGCTCCATCTCCCAGTTTCTGGGAATCCCTGAGAGGACAACACTGCTAACACTCAGGAGGTCTAGGTCAGACCATGGACACCTCTAATGCACAGTCTAGAAAACATTAATTCCTCTTCAGCCTGCTGGGTTCCATTGGCTTGGTTCCCCATTTAACATGCCTCCTAATACCTCCTTTCCTTCTGTTTTCTCTTGCTCTAGACTTTTCCTTCTTTTCATTCCAGACTATTTTCCCCTCATACACAATTTTACCTTAACCTCACAAGTCAAAGGAATCTGTGCCTGCCCCTGAGCCAGATGCTAGTGAATCATGTTATTGGAAGCTCTTCTGAGTCAGCACTAAACCAGTGCTCAAGCAGAGTGTTTTTAGAGCTGCCATTTTTGACATGCCATAAAACAAAAGCTCCAATCACTCAGAGTCATTAAAATTCCCATGGCATTTTTTGCAAGAGTGCAGACATTAACCTGGCTGTCCTGAACAAAATCCAGCCTGAGTGATTACCCACAGCATATCTTAATTCTCCTGTGGTTTCATTTGGACATGGCACAGCAAAATTTCACAGTTGATGCTCTGTATTGTTCAACATCTGCTGTGGTCCACCTGAGAGTCAGCCACATTTCAGTAGTAAATGAGATCTTAAGAATGGGAAGGTTAATAAACAATATCTGATACAGGATGGATAATTGCAAAATGCTATGCAATGAAAGAGCTACAGGCTTGTGATAGGCAGCAATCTGCTTTAACTGTCACCATGCAAACTCTTTTTTTTTTTTAATGCTTTCTCCTATAATAACTGTAAATCATTACTAGAGTAATTTGTCATCTTTTTGCATGAGTTCATATAAAGGCCATTATTGTTATATGAAGGAACCTATACTGGTATGACCTCTATTAAATGTATGTTGGAGATATGTTCCAAATTGTAAGAGGTAGTCCCCAAACAAGAGAGGGCCCAGTTATGGGCGGCAATCACTTTGACAAACAGATGAGGGCTATGCAGAGAAGTGCCATAAGTATCTTTGAGGATTAGCTAGTGGGAGCATTGTTTTCAATTTCGTGGGATTTAGTAAAAGTTGTCCTAACTCTAGAATAGTTCTGATCTTCTTGCAAAGGCCTTCTATTCAAGACCTGCTTCTTCTCAGACTAGATGCCAAAAGCCAAAGCAAAAGAATAGCAGTTCCTTTGGTATACTAGGTATGGAAGTATACCTGTCCTTTATAACAGGCTTTTCTAGAGCGTGTAAGAGAGGAGTAGAAGGCACTCAAGCCTTGATGGGCATTTCATACACCCTAACCCTCTCATTAAGGTTTAATCAGATGTCTACAAATCTGCTCTATTGCAGATCCCCTAGCTTAAAGGCAGAATAGCACCTCTGAGCTCCCCAAAAAAGGCGAAGCCAGTGAAAGAAAGAAATCCTGACCTGCTGCACATTCCAGTAGAAACAGTGTTACCCATGGCCTAGCTCCTGTTCTGGAACTGTGCTCCTATATTTTTTCCTGTAGCTGTTGGCCTGTATGGGAAGAGGACTTTGTACCTTCAGTGTGTTGGGATGTAAGCAATAGCATGCTTAGATGAATGAAGGAGAAGCAAAAGGAAAATTTGGATCTAGGCATTATTTTTAGGACCCTTAACAAAACTCTGACATTTTAAAGGGCCATAAGATGGTCATGAATTACATTTGACACCTATTCAAATCATCCTTTATTTTATCTTATTGATGCATGGGAAAATCACCTTCGAAGAATTATGGATGGAGACAGACAAAAGACAGCCTGCTGGATGTCAGTAGATAAATACGGATCAGTTTCCGTAACTACTTTTTGCAGGACATCTACTGTTAACAGAGTTGTCCTCCATTTGCAAGGTCTTAAAGCTTAGCCTAGCCTCTGCAGGCCAGCACAAAATGCTGTTTCTTTCAGGTCTTGCTTGGCAGCTACTGAGATAGCTGGAGGAAATCCAGTGCTTCCTGAAAGAGTCTTACAACGTTCACAAACTGTGTTTTTCTTTAAAGCGAGGTCTGATGACAAAGTCAAAAACTGATTTTTCTTTCTTTCTCCCCTCCAGTCAAGTTGTCTCCCTGCTCCTCATCTATCCAGCCAAGATTCTCACGGGCTAATCACTTGGTGAGGTCTTGTTGCTTCCCCCTGGGATCCAGTGAAACAAGGCTAAAGGATCTGATACTATCACTTAGGGAAGCAAAGAGCTCCTGCCTTCCTTCCAAACAGCAGCAGCTCCCATTTTGGGAGGAGGGGTTTCTCTGGCCCTCACTGAGAACAAGGTGCTTAGTGTTTTCCTTTAGCAAAAGAAGGCACTCCTCTATAGGAATGATTTACATCTATGAACAGCAAGCGATGCTTAACATTACATTGATGTAGACTTGGGAGTGCAGAGATAACCAAATTAGGAGCTAATTAGTGCACTGGGGATTGACTGTTGAGCCCCCTTGGCTGCTGGGATGTGATCATGAAGAGAGAGAAAGAAAGGGAGAGAGCAGGAGCCATCCTCCACCAACGCCTCTCTAAAGGTTGGGATTCCTGAGGCCGCTGCTGTCTAGTGCTGTCAAGGTCAGCAGGTTCAGGTTCACTGAACGGTCAGGATGGTTTGAATTACTGGCACTGCCTGCCGATTCCTTCGCTGATCGTGATCCGTCTTCCAGCGCCAGCTGCAGGATGATGCTCCCCAGCCATGCGCTGTGCATCGTGTGGGGCATGGGGAATGTCAGAGAGGCAGATGCTCTTGTTAAGAGGATAAGGTTTTAGGAAGATTTAAGGAGCCAAGGCAATGCTGAAGAAAGGCACATACTCCATCCACTGAGCATGTGGAGACCAGGTTTCCAGAAACAGCTGTTCTGATCCATTTTTCTTTTACCTGGATAACTGCCCACTGCAAGCTTATTCCTTTCATGAAAGTTAGGAAAATGGCTTCGACATGGCATACTAAACCCTTATGGGGTGAAAAGCCTGTTGGTGAAGATTTCTGTCCAATTCTATGTAGGTCGAATGCTTAGTGAGCAGAGACTTGCACATCAGTTAAGTGTAAGTCTTTATGTAAAACACACTGCTTGGACATTTTCTCCCCAAACACCCATAGCTGTGTGGCCAGGCTAAAAGGCAGGGATAGCCAGCATGTTCCTACAAGGCTGCCTGCAGAGAGCACCAGAAGGTGCTTAGAAAGCTGGCTGCCAGTTGGCACCCCAGCGGGTGGGCTTGGAGCTGCTGAAAGGACCCTCACCAGAGCAGGCAGAGAGAAGCCATGTCTGCAGGGGTGTGAGTTTGTACAGGTGAGGCTGCTAGTGTCAGATATGTGTGCCTGGGGTGTGTATGTACATACTGTGAACTTGCTGTCCAAGCATTCACAGCAGAAATGATAGTAGAAGTAAGCATGTGAGAAAATCTGCTGTTGCAGGGAAGAGAAACAGAAGAGTCTCAAAAGTAGGCTGAGGGCTGTGTGGAAACAGTGTCCAGTGTTTGTCTTTGACAAGATGATCTCCATGGGCATCACTGACTGGCTTTCAGTGGAGTTGCACTAGAGAGAAACCTGGCTCTTTCAGTCTGTAAACTCAAGTACTTACTCTTGCTTCTTATTCTGAGCTTTGTTGTGTACCTCTGCGAGTCAGTTAGCTCCTGGGTGCAGTCAGCTACATGTGCCTATAGCTATGTATATGTAGCTTTTGTATACTCACACCTCTGCATCTGCTTGCCATACACATTTTCTACATCTGTTGAAAACTCTGTGTAGTCCTGAGAATGGAGCTGCAAGGGCTGCCCGTATCTGGTGCTCAAGGCCTTTTGCACAGCACTCTCAGTTCTCACCACGACATGGAAGAGATCAGGGTTAATGTCATGCAATCTCCTCTGTAGAAGGGAAGCCCACATCTCCTCTAAGCTCAGCACAGGTATTCTAAGCAAGTTCTCTGTGTGACCTGGTCCCTGCATTAGGAAGTACGTTCTGCTCAAGTCTTCTCCCAGTTCCCTCTTCCACTGCACAGCAATGAACTATGAGAAGGGTCAGAGACAGTGCCCAGTATCATGCTGGTTTACATTAATGAGATACACACAGTGTAATCCAGCAATGGAATCAGCTCTACAAAAGGAGGTAATAGCAGGCTGCCATGAACAGAGCAGCTCAGGTAATTGGTTTATCTATCTAGAAGCAGTAGTAGCAATCTCTGCACAGACAGAGTAGCAGTAAAGTCTCTTCCTTAAGGCTATTTTCTTTGTCTTTTCAATTGCTTGCACATCCATGTGAGATAGAGAGAGAGAGGAAGAGAGAAAGAGCTAGAGAGAGAGGGAGAAATGTTAATTTGTGAATTAATGGCTTTTCTCTGCGGAATTGTAAATTCAAATGTCACCTCACAGGGTGACACTACGCTGGGCTGCTGAGGAAGCAATGATAAGTTCCCCCCCATCCCCATGTCAACATATACCCATGCCCCTCCCCTCCCTGAACGATAGCTACGAAGTGGAACATGCTACTTTTAATTTGCAATAACACCACAGCAGAGGGATGCAAGAATGACTGCTTTCCAACCCTCCCTTCCACAACAAGCCAGATCACATCTTTCCCTTTCTACCTCTACCTCCTTCCACCCCCTCCTCAGTCCATCCCATTTTAAACTGGGTCCAAGACAACATATTATCTCAACTCCCCCCACCCCAAACTAATCAAAGGATGAGCTAAGGGAGGGCTTTTTAGAATGGATGCCTCTGCAACACTCTCCTCTCCTGCAATAATCAGGTGAATTAATGACCCTGAAGTTAAAGTGAGCGCTGATACTCAGGCGTTGTGCAGCGTAGGGGAGAAAGCCTTCATTGTTTTCGAGCAGGAGGCGGGCAGCAGCAAGGGAGATTCATGGATGGAGATTGAATATGCAATTTTCTTTCACCTTGCCAAGAGCTGCCCCTGGGCTGTGCCTGGCCTAAATTTTTTTTTCCTCTTGCCATCTCTGCCTTATCCAGCCCTCCCACCTCCCTTCCATTCTTTCCAGAAAATTACCTTCAAAATTGATTTCCACTTTTACAAACAAATATAATGGGAACATGAGGGGGAAAAAAAATCTTGGGCCGTGATGAATTAGGGCTGTCAGGTGCTTCCAAGTCTCCTTTGTTTTTGTTTTACTGCCCGTTAGGTTCTTTGTTTTTCCAGCAACTGGGAATAATACCCCTGCCCACACAGTCCCTATGGTCCATGGCTACCATCATAGGATATGTTCATCACCTGATGTCATCACTGTGTTATCCCTGCTCTCCATCACTGTGAGCAAACAGGCACTGCTAACAGACTGCCCTAGCCTTTCACACCAGGATCCAACTGATCTTGTGGAGACACTGTGTGTCCCACACTGCTGGTGACCTGGCTCCTACAGCTATGGTACAGGTCTGTTGATTTGTCTCTGATCTTCTTTACCCTGCTCCTCCTGTTCTCCTTTGCCTTATTTGGCTGATTCAGCTGATGGGGATATCCCAGATCTCCCTGGTCTAATAGATCAGCCTGGGTCATTGACATGTCACCTCTATCCCTGTTTTGTCATGCCACCTGTTTGTGCCATGTCACCTTGATTCCATAGCAGCATTACCTGTATGTCTCATTGCCATGCCACTTTATCCCAAAACAGTGACATCCCTATCCCTCAGTCATGGCATCCTCATCTGCTGTTGCACCAACAACCCTCTAAAATACCATTTGTCTACAACATTGCCAGCTATTTCTGATTCTTTTTACACCTTTTTCTGTCATCCACTGTGCAGTGACCTGGGATCCTCATGGATCCAGGCACCATGCTCCATCTGAGTCCCGTACTCATTATATCCATGAAAAAATGTAACAGTCAACTTCTTGATGTACAACTCATCTACAGTGAACAAGAAGATCCAGAGAGTCAGGCATCTAGCAAAGCTAGGGAGCAGCCTTTGCACAAGTAGACATATGGAGCAGGCAGAGATTCTGGGAGGAGCTGAAGCTGCCTAACTCCTGCTGACACTTAGCTGCAGCAACCCCTCCCAAGAATGAGTCAGAGTGTGGAAGGAAAAAATCTAATCACAGACTAAATACCCATAGATAAACAGTCAGACAAGCACATATTCATACTACTCACACAAATAAATGTAAAGAAAAGCTCTATGCGTAAGTAACACAGAACATAGCCAATAAGATTTAAAGACACAAGAATGCAAACTGGGACACACAGTGTTACTAATGCAGGTGCATGTCAATTAAATGTAATTTCTGAATAAACAAATAACTTACAAAAATATACATAGACTAACTAAATGAAAACCTGAAACTCAAAGTAATTTCCTTAAATTCACATATACAAAACCAAATCATGTAAACAAATACAAACTATTTACATAAATAAACAGCCTTTATATAGGCAAGAACAACCAATAGATATATATATATACAACATACACACAAATATATAACCTTAATGCAAATACACATCTGTACAAACTATATACAGAAGTGCACAGCACTAGCAGGCTACATATTCATATCCAGCAACCATAAAGATACAGTGATACTCCAAGTATGTAACAACACATACACTCAGAATATACATACAAATATACAACATTCACGTATATGCTCAAAATGAGAATACAAATTCCTGGCATTCATAGAAATACATAGCACTAATACTGAGCCATATGTTTGCAGACATCCATATGATCCACAGTATTCATTCTCCTACTAGGCAATATTATAAACAGCTTAACATACACATTTTCCAGGTCTCCATAGGCATGCACAAAAATACGGGTCCAACCTGCCACTCACCCCAGTACATAAGCACAGATAAGTAGAAACCAGTGATCCTAACACAGAAATACAGAAAACACACAGTCGTGCATTCCTGGAGACACAAATACACAAGCAGAGATGCACACAAATACAGCTGAAGCCAGACCAGCTTGTCTTCAGAGAGTACCAACCCCTGCCAAACTAAGCAGCACTATAAGCTTTAGAAGCAGAGCATTCTGTCCAAACTGCTTTCTGTGATGTAAGCTGTTAACTCTCCCTTACCTGACTTCCTCCTGAGCAAAGCATACTCCCCAAACTCCAAAGGTGTGTGCAGACACAAACAAACATTTCCTCTTTCTTTTGCTTACAGACTGACCTCCAGATTCATGGTGCAGCAGCCCACATTTCTAACAGTGCTGTGTTGCTTTTTTATTGTCCTCTCCTTTATTCAGTTCCCCCTCCTCTCTTTCCCCATACATACTCTCCCTTTTCTGACATCCTCTTGCAGTTTATTTAGAGAGGTGCAGGATGAGTAGCAGGTGCCTTTCTTATGTCCTTCCAGGAGTCTTACCAGCCAAAGACCCTCAGGACAGAGAAGTGGGTGTCTACCAAGAATAAACTCCCTCTTTGATTTATATTTTCCTTTAGAATGGAACGGAGTGTTACCTAGAATTGTGTGTATAAACACAGCGAGCCTGAATGTTCCCTGTGACCACTCTTGTTTGCAATGATACCCCATTGATGCAAGCTGCCAGTCATTGGAAACTCAGCCACTCTGCATGAAACAACACAGTCCCAGGAAAAGTAGGAGGAAGACACTGTGAGAGTGTGAAACACTCCAGAAACTGCTCATTCCATCTGCACAGCCATAAACTGCTAGGTGCACAGCCCCCAACTGTGTGTGGTGGTTGAAACATGGGGTTAGCACCTAAGGCAATGTAACTGTATGTGTCTCCAGTGTCATTAAGACTATTGCTGACCTGCAATAAAGCAGTCATATAGAATAACACAAACACATCAGCTGTGGGGACAAGAAATCACACTGTGAAACAGTGCAGCCTTAGCACAGACAGTAGCGCTACTGTGTCACCTGCAGGGGTCCAAACACACCCTCTTGTCTTCAACAATACTGTTTTTGGGAGCACAGAAATACACGTAATATGCCCAGAGATAAACATATATTAGGTCATGACACAGTCGAGTAGAATGACTCATTCATACTCTTTGCAAACGTATGCAGGCAGCATAGGAAAATGAATGTATTTCCCTACAGACAGTTAAGGGCTAGACCTCTGTGCACTAGTACATCTACAGAACTCGTAAAGCATCATCGCACTGCAGCTGACAGCATAAGCACACTGTATGTCCTGAAACAACCCCAGTATGCTGTGTAACACTAATATCATACTTCATGAAAACATACCATTCTCAACATGGCACTGCAGTGACATAGCTATATTGACTCTACTGTCACAGCCAGCTGACAGTCTGTTTTCGGCCAACTCATTACATAAGCTGCAGTAACAACTATATGCATTGCAGTGACAGTACAGTACAACCTGCACTAGTGTACCAACAATTACCACATTGAAACAACCTTACTGCATACAATGATGCAAACATACCACCAGAAGCAATTCACAGCTGCCTCTGTGAAGTGTTATGGCCTTGCGTGTAATGGGGCAGCATAGCAAACAGTGATACAGGTAATCTCATTATTGTCACAAACCCACAACTATAGTGATAGTTACAACAACAGGATAAACACAACCATACTGTCTGCAAACACATAACGATGCTACTGAAAATGACACAAAGTCACCTGAAATGTCATGTCTCCCAAATTATGTTATCACTGCCATTCTGAACAACACAAATGGGATTATACCTGCAGTGGCATATTCAGGTGCTTTATATCAGCTCAAAAACTCAGACATATTACATGCATCTGCTCTCTGTGCTACATTTCACTTAAAGAACTGAGTTCAAAATCTTCTTTGAGATAGTCTATGTCCTGGGACAGTATCTTAAAAACCATCTTTCAGAACTGAGACTGTCACAGATCTCCCTACCTCACATTCCACCTGAAGGAGGTATTTGTAATTTCCCAACAGGAAAATGGCCAAATAGGAAAAGCCGCAAGCTTAACACTGTTAAAACCCTGCTCTGCAGTCAGTCTTCCCATTTGGACTGAGGGAAGAGAAAAACACCTGTAACAAAAGCACTGCTTCTCAGTAGAGAGTTTTGTGGTAATAACAGTCAGAAAATTGTGCATACAGCTCCAAAGAGAAGGGCAATGATGCTGCCTATCCTATAGCTAGAGAACTAACAGTACAAATGCTCCTGCTAATAGTAGGCAGCACCCTGTTCAGCATAACTCAACCCCATGAAGAGTATGGTGAACCACCTGCACTGCTATAGCTAACACCACCAGACCTGCAGAAATTTGGTGACCCTTTACTGTCCCACTGCACTGACACAGCTCTGCATCACTGGGCATCAATGTCAACCACTCTAATCATCAAAATGGCAGGTGAAGAAAGAGATGGAGGAACTTCTGCCTTCTCAAGTTTTCTCCCCTATTTCTGCTGGGGATTCCTTTACTTCAAACAGCGTGAGTATTATTGCAATTTACAGTAGCAATCACTCTGTCCCCTCCTCTCCCACAAACCAGCTGCTGATATTAAGCACTGATTATGCTAACAAGTCTGTGGGTTTTATTACTACTGATACTAATAATACTGGACACATTACGTCTACTCCTACCAATAACAGGCTGCAGATATGATCCTTGCTAATGCCAATAATACTGGGGGATATTATCCCTGCCAATGTCAGCACTGCAGATATTATTGCCAGTAATGCTGTCAAATACTACAGATACTGTCAGGGACCAAGATTAACAATACCGAGAATGTTACAGCACCAACTTCATTGGAAGAGGAATCCCAAATGAGAATTTGGGTTTAGAGAGGAAGTCTGTTTGTGGCCTGTTACAGAGAGAAAGAGCTATGTCTGAGAGAATGGTATTGTAAAAATCCCTAAAGTTTCACTGAGCTGAAGATGCTGTGGTATGCAGGGAGCTGTCTGATATATTGTTTTCTTGTTGTCTAATTCTCTCTATATATCTGTCTACCTATCTAGCTATCTGTCTTTCCCTTTTCTCCACTTTTCTCCCTTTTTCTCCCTGTACAGTCCTCAAGACTACAGTATGAGTGATAGTAATTTTTTGTTAGTGCCTTTGGGTCATCCCAGTTATCATTCTTTTAGCTATCAATCAAGGGGTTATGAAACAACAGAAGCATCTGCATATTATTTTTCCCCTTTATCCTTCTGGACTTCACATTGCTGCTCCTTAGTCTGACAATGACCCTGCTGAGCTTGGTTGGCCTGCCATCACAGAATACTACAATCCTAGAATCACCAAGAGTCAGGAATTCTTGTTTTCAGATGCATCTTGATACTGCAAGACCCTCAGTGGTCTTGGAAAAGTTATTACATGTTGCAGGGCCACCTCTGCCTTTGGAAGATGGTGAGTGTAAGCACTGGGGAAGCCCATAGACTGCAAGAAATGGCACACACTGTGCTACACAAATGGTGGTGAACGTTTTTGGCCAAATTATTTAAAAGATCATAGAACACCAACACTATCTAATCTGTCACAGAAGTCAGAGGTTTTGCCATGACTGGTCAAAAAGTGAAACAAAAGGAACACATGGTCCTAACAGGGCAAATCCTGACCATCCTACGTAGGCATTCACCTGAGAAAGACACAGTGAGTTTTGAGGAAAGACTTGTGACCAGCCAGTTCCTTGCTGGAACTTGTACACAGAGGTACTTCCCTGCTAGCTCTCTCTCAATGCTATAGGTTTCCCCAGCCACCCTTGCAGTTGCAACCAGCATATTTGTTAGGCTGAGATTTCCACCGTTCCCTCTAACTCCCTGTGAGAGACACACCTGGCTGTCAGTGTCCATCTCTGAGCCCACTTCATGCATCCGTCTGGCTCCTTCTGTCCAACTCAGGAGTTCTGCTACATCATCTTGACATATAATTATCTCTCCTCTTCTTAATCATCTGTGCTATTGTCTAATGTAGGCACCAGCTGCAGCAAGGAGGACCTGGGGGAGGGGTTGTGCTCAGATAGAGGCTCCTCTGTCTTTCTCCCACCCTGTTCCCCTCAGCCATCACAGAGGTTGCTAACAAGGTTTTCAGAACTGGGGATTCAGGAACAGCTTAGTACTTCCCCCCTGTCTGTTCAACTGCATTCCTCGCAGAGGAATCCTTGCAGCAGAGCTGGTCCAACAGAGCGGAAAGAAAGAGAGAGCAGTGCTGCTTCTTCTGCCTTCTTTAGGGAAGAGCCACTCCCTAAATGCTGGGAAAGTAGATGTGCAAAGCTCACAAGGGCTTTTCAATGTGAGAATAAACCCTGCAGTTAAGAAACTGCAATAAAACCGTGTTCAGAAGCTCTGGGAAATACTGAGAAGGGTGTGCATCCAGCATAAGTATGAAAGAAATACTTACATTGGATTTTTGACAGACTTTTCCTAATCCCCATCTCAACTAGGAACAATCAGAATTTTCAGACCTACAGAGAAGATTGCCCAGGAATGAGTGCAGGTGACTGCTTTGCAAAACCTGCCTTGGACCTTCTAATCTTAGGACCCAGCCCTTCAAGAATGATGTCTTTCAGCATTTCTTAAGGCCAGCATGAGCCCAAATAACTCGGCTCCTGGTTAGGGGTGTTCAGCAGCTGGCTGGAGGTCCCATATGAGGTTTCTCTGGGACAGGAGCACAATATCTCTCTGCAGCAGATATCTGGAATGGCGGGATGAAGACTGTTCTCTAAAGCAGTTGTTACCATGTCATGTTATTGCCACCTAAAGCTCTAAGAGCTGAAGAAAAACAACATCTCCAGGTTTGTCTGGTATCATTTTGATTCCTAGTGGGATATATAGGCTGTCGGGCAACAGCAAGTAGTTGCACAGTGTCACTTGTCTAAATCAAATCTGGGATGAATTAAGGACAGTACAGAGAGTATTTCTTACTGTCAATATATCATTGTGAAGTGTCACAGTCTTAGATTACTTCTTGTTTCATTCTGTGTTTAATTGCATTTTCCAAAAAAAAAAAAAAGCTTGTGTTCTGAGGCTGGAAGTGACTGCATAGCTGTATCTAAAGTGGGATGATCTTTCCAGGTATAGGCTGAATAGCTACTAAAGTCAGATCGAACACCTTAATTTCCAATGAGATTTGGAGGTACCATGTTGAGAGCTGGTGATCACCATGTTGGACTGTATGAGAACAGGGATTCCTCAAATAACTGCCAGAAGATCTATGCAACCATTAGAGAAACTTGTCATTCTGTTTGAAGTGTCTCTATTTCATGTATATGTAATGATGGCAGATACTGGAGGAGTTTGCAATACTTGTAGTCTCTTATTCCTGACATTTTTTGAATTTGAGCCATTGACTCAGCCCTTCCATTGCTACACTTTTCTCTTAGCTGGGCCCTACTGCCATCTAGCTGGGAAATGGATCTTCCTCTGGGGCCCAATCCAATTTTTAGTGACATCAGCAAAATTCTTCCCATTTGCTTTAACAGAAGCTGGATTGGGTCCTTGCCTCTAGTTTTACTTTGTATTAATGAGAAAGGGGACATGATGACTACCTTTTATTTTTCAGATTATTGTGCTTATTTGCATCAAAAACTTAGAGATGTGAACCTCACTGGAACCAATGCTGAGAAAATTACTAGCAAAACCTCAAAATGCAACGACTCATTTGGTACAGCTTTCTCTCCTCACCTCATATCACAGAGGACTCTCATGGTCTCTTGCACAGCTCTGGGGTTACAGCACACACAGCACACTGAGCTGTCTGTACTGCTAAGAAGTCCCTCCATGCAACAAGCAACACAACATACTGAAGTCGGGACTGAACTCAACAAGCTGGTCAGCCAGTATACTTAGAAAAGTTCATGTTCTGGCCCTCAATTATAAAATAAATCAAATGAAAAGAGCAAGATTTAAGGAAAAGAGTTTAAAAACCACCATAAGAGCAGTAAGACCTTATCCACCCCTCCTGACTCAGTCTATCTAGACCTGAGGCTCCAGCTTTTGATGCATTTCAGGATCCACTTTGCCCTGAGTACTTCCCAGCAGGTGGGAAGCAAAAAGAGATAGCTTAATCCTATTTGCTTAGAGCCCTAGTGAAAGGCTTAGAAAACAACCTTAGGGTTATAGTACTCAGAAGACCTCCTGTTCTGCTTTCAGACTGTTGCAAGCATGATAGTTCCACTGTGGTAGATGCTACCCATTGAAAACTGGGCCCTTGTGATCACCAGCTAATGTAGCTCATGGCACGTCACAGGCCAGAACTTGTTTGCAAGGGGAATGAAAGATAAGTCCCACATTGCTGGTGCTTCTCCGAGATGGCATTTTGTTTGAAAACGAGTGAGTCGGGGAAACCATGTTTACCCACAGTTCAAAGTCCGGGCACCTGCTGGCACCTGGAGAGTTCAGTTCCAGCCGTTTCCAGCAGTGAATGAACTTGGGATCAGCTCCAGCAATGGAGACGGCTCTCTGCCTGCTGAGCAGATGTCTGGAGACGCAGCCTGTCATGAAAGGGCCTCGGAAGAAGAGCATTCCAAGCCAGCAGGGCAGTGGCGGGGAACTGGTCTCTGTTGCTAAAACTGATCTAGCCCCTGGAGCAGCTGCAAACCTTGGCCTGAAATTGGAGCCTGTACATGGGGACAAAGAATATAAAAGGGAGGATGAGCTTCTCCCCTCCCCCTACCTTCATCACGTTTCCTCTTCTCGCCATTCGACCGAGGAATCCCCAGGATCCCGTTAATGGAGTAAGAGCCCACTGGATCATTGGAGGCACTGGAGACGGGAGGGGATGCTGTGCTGGGCACTGGACAAAAGGAAAAGGGAAAAAGGGCCATGAGGAGAGTAGCACAGCATTCAGGGATCCCCAGCTGAATGCTATGCATGCCACCAGTCTTATAGTAAAGCCTGGGCATTAAGCAGACTCCCAGTCCCTTACACTGAAGGACTTATACTCACTCTACTACATCCCAGCAAAGCTGCATCCCAGCTTTGCTTGTCCATTTCTATACTGTAGCTCCACAGCCTTCCAGTACAGGACTATTAATAACAAGCAAGTGTATTCCATCAAGAAGGTGAACCTTGTTGTTACATCCCAGTTCAAAGCAGACGTCCTATTGCGTGCCAAGGTAACTGAGTGAAATGCTGTATAGGCCACGTTGTTTAGTGACTTCATAGTCCATCCATATTCTACCAGATCATTTCCTCTCAGCATTTTTTTACCAGGAATGCACATGTTCTGTTTTAGGCAGACCAGCCTCTTACATGCCCAAAGCACTCATTGAAAAATTACCTTCTTAGTATAGGTTAGAAGCACTTCAGTGTTGGGCTAATAAATTTAGTTCCCTAGTAGAACAACTGATGAGTTGGTGATACATACTACCACCTAGATTAAAGAAAATCTAGTGACTTCCTTTTGTACTGACCAATAGGGAATAAGTCAATAGGGAAAATCCTCTGGCCATTCAGGGCTGTCCAAGATTGCTTGTGAATTTCCAATATATCATAAATGACAAGATATCCAAATTAGAAATGATCACTTCATGATAATCAGGTTTATAGAAAGTAGAATCAGTAGAGCTATGCATCCAACAGGAATACCTATTTTGTCCCTGTATGTCCCAGTACTGGAGAGAATATCCCAGTTCTCTTATAGGCCACTACTCATCATTCAGCTCATAGAGCACTGACCTGAAGCAACAAATACCTCTAATTCAAGCCTTTCAGGATGGAGCAGAACCTGTCAATACTATCCAGTGTAGACCCATACTTCCCAGTACATCCTACAGTGATGAGAGACTCTGGTAGGAGCACTCACAATTCTAGCTCAGCCATGGCATTACCTAGACATTCTACTATTGTTCCAAGAAGGAATAATGTCTACCAGCTCCATGTCTTGTGATCAGTGATTCCCAGTCCAGTGAGCAAGTCCAGATTAAAAGGGCATCCAGAAATGCTCTTCCATTTTGGCCCATTAATTCCATTGTACTCCCGAATACAATTTGTTTACAGAATTGTATCTACCAGCTCTGTCCCATGTAGACCACCACTTTCCAGTAAATCCTTGTGTAGCAACAGATTCTTAATAATCAACAAAATCTAAGACAGTGTCTTAGGCCAGAAATAAACCATTGTATTTCACAGTATCCCAGAATACTGCATGTTTTTCCTGCTTTGGCTTGTCACTAGATAAAGCTATTTTAGCAACAGCAGACATATCCACCACACAGCCCACAGACTGAGAAGTACCTCATTGCACATCTAGTACAATATCTTTAAACAGACTAGGAGATACTAGGTCATTTTATTACAGCCTCCATCTTCGGCTCACCTCAATAAACCAGCAAAGCATCCCTCCAAGCAAAAAAATGTACTTTCTCAGTGAAATACATCCATGGGATGCGTGACTGCAGAGCTAGAAAAATGAAGACCTTAGTTGTGAGGCAGCAGGAATGTCTTACCCATGTTTGTGCATTACTAGCTCTAAGAAATGGACCAGTTCCAGCAAAGGAAGAAGAGAGAAAAAGAATTGGGAGAGGGAGAAAAGACAGCCAGGGTAAGAAGACAAAAGATGAAAACTGGAGCTTAGATAGCACAGCAGTAAGTACTTCTCTAGAGGGAGATGAAGGACAGCGTGAATGTGAAATGGATGTTAAGGCAAAATCACTTGGCCAAGTCCCTGCCCTGGTCTAGTTTCTTCATGATTCCTTTCTCTGCAATGCAACAAGGCAAACAAAGAACAGAAACCTCTGATTTCTTTGCGGGCTTCTTTCCCTCCACCCCCTCCTCTCTTTTGCTCTGCTTAGCATCTGCTTGTCAGACTTTGTTCCCTCAGCTAAGCTTCATCCCCATTTCCACTTGACCTGTTACCACCCCTCATGCCAGTCTCCTTACCAATTGTATGTCCTGGTGCAGTCACACCTGTCCCACTCCCGTCTGGTGTTGGGTGAAAAGGTTGCTGAACTTTGGTTCTAATAATCCTGGAAAAGAGCAAAACACATTCAGAACACCAATGCAACTTTTTTGTGTCTTTGCATACCCACAACCTCAGCTGTCAGAACCTGAAGGCTTGATCTGAGCTCTAGGTGTAACAGAGTGGCTTCATTTGTCTTGTTGGGGTCCTGATTCTGCTATTTTAATGGTCCAGTTCTTAGAGAATTGTCCTAGTTCTGGTCTGTCATCTTTATCCCAGACTTGGGTGTTCACTGCTTATGGATGGTGTTCAGTGAGAAAGCTAGGATATCCTGTGTGCCAACAGCTGTGTTATCATTTATGGTCTGACGTGTGAGCATAATCACAAGGCAGTCTTTGCAGCTAATAAAGACAATGCTGGATTTACAAATGGCATAGCTTTAATTTTGTTGTCTACCTAAAAAATACCTTTCTGTATGACTGAATGCCTTTGTGGAAGGCTTGTCCAAAGCCCTTGCCCCTCATAAATGAGAAGGTAAGAGCAGAAAGCACCTGTAGAAAGTTGTGATAGGATGTAGATCACCAGCAAACAGGGCAAAAATTGTTGTTTATTAGATGGTGAATGAGTATGGCATGGAAACTCAAAAAGATGCCACAAAGATCATAATATAGTTCAGAATGAAAATAAACTGAACTGCAGTTGTCAGTGCTCTGGTTCTTGTTGTGTAAAATCTTTCGTCTCTAGGTCACTGGTTTAAATCCAAGTGAGGTCAGTGGTGAAAGAAAATCACTAGCACCTAGTACTTGACTGTCAATGTCCCTGACTACTGGCAGATACTGGGTATCTGTTTCACCAAGGAACTTGGCAAATAAACCATGGAGGCCATGGAGACCAAACTCCTTTCTGAGATTAAAACAAGCTTTTCCTCTTTTCAGCCTCTCCAGTTAGGGTGAAGGCTGAGATGTTCTTCAGCCTGAGTTTCTGGAACTCTCAGCTCTGCATTATATTATATTTTCTACCAAAAAACCTCTCCAGAAAGTGAAAGCAAATGGCATATTCTCCCTATCCACCTGAGGGCTTCCCTTAAAAATTGGTTCTAAAGAGTAAGCTGGCTAAACTTCAAAGCACAAATGTGTGGCTAGTGGGTGGTATGGCATGGATAGAGATAGGCAGACACATTGAGAGGGCAATTTTGAAAAAGCACAACTCCTGAGAGTAAAAGCTTCTTAGGAAAAGAAACAGAAATCTCACCTCAGCATGTTAGAAAACTCTGATACACACATGTTGAAGCCTGACCAGGAGCTGGAGGCTGCCTGGGACATAGCTAGAGACAGAGAATGTCAAGATTCTAGCTGAGGATGGAGATCCAGATCCTTAGCCATATAGATCAGTGGTACCAGATGCCCTAACCTGTAGCTACTGACAGCCTATACAGAAGGTATCTGAAGGCCTCAGGGGCAGATTCTGGTGTCATGCTATTTGTACAAGATGAGGAGCTGATCTAAAAAGTCTGTGCTAGGGCAAATAATATAACTTTTTTTTTCCCCCCCTCTTCTCTCACATTCACCCTAAAACCCCCTGAAGTGCCACTCTGGTTGTGTGAGTTTATTGATTTCCCCCAGCCCAGAGAACCAGAAAAAGGGGATGGGGTACAGGCAAAGGGATGGAAATAGAAAGCTATAAATTATTTGTGACAGGAAAGCAATAGTGCCAGAGTGCTGAGCACAAGTCCCGTGTCACTATTAGATTCCTTTTAGCCTGATGACACTGTAAAAGAGGTTAAGTGTCTGATGGAATCGTACACCTTGGGGGCAGGGGCAGTCCAGGAGAGGAACAAGCCACAGAGAGCGGGTATATCAATTCTCCAGGCCAATAATATTCCCCTCATTGATCGCAACACAAAGTTCAAAAATCTCATTATAGCTAGGCAGTCCTGGAACTTTTTAAAAATCAATAGAGTGATATAATGTATGTATACTTTGTATAAATGTATCTATCCATCCATCTATCCATCCTTCTATCCAAAATCTGCCTGAGGGTGTCTAAGTTAACCTACACATTATACTGTGTTGTGTTCTATTGTAGTGTAGCACAGTGAATGGATTAGAAGATTTCCCCTGCAGTCTTAGATGACATATTATAAAACGTCCTGTTAGCACTAAGGTGACATCAGATGGTTCCATTCATACTGAGATATGACATGAGAGTCACCATTCTTACTGGGAGATGGCATCAGATGCTTAGCTTCTACTTAGGGGAACCATAAGATGAGTTTAATTATACAGAGATGGTGGATCAGGCTGTGCTGAATCATGCTGCATGAAAATTGCAAAGTTTCAAAAAGCCATTTAGAGTAAAAATAGTGAAACGCTGCAGGTATACAATGCCTGTCCATAATACTCAAAAAACCCAGGCAGGGGATGAAGAGGAAAGTTCAGTTTTCTTCCCCATTCAGTTTGTGGGCTAAGTCACCAGTTAGTGACTGTAGCCAGTTGTGACTGTGTTTACTGAGAAGTGTCTATTAGGAACTGGAATGAGACTCACCAGTTTATTTCACCATGTAGCTGTCAGCTGGTAATGATTTTGGGTCACTAATAACTAGGGCCAGATTTCAGCTGGCGACCCAGAGGTGAAAAATTCTGTTCAAAATGTTCCCTTCCTAAGAATGAAACTGGTGTTATGTCAAAAGAAAGTGCCCAGAAACCATGAGCAGAGGAGAGCAGTTCTGGTTGTGCAGCCTCCAGTGGCTTGGGTCAAATAATTCTTGGCATCAAATGCACAGTGAGGTCTCAGGTAGAAGATATATTCTATGGCTAAAAAAGAGGCATGTCATGAAGAGGCTCTTCCCAGCAGTGTTCCTTTGCCCTAAAGTCGTGACTGGATTCTAGTGTTGTAAGGAAAGAGGAGAAATTTCAGGATCCTAATACTCGGTACAGAATGTGGCAATGCATCTCTCTGGGTCGATTCACTTAGGGACAGTGACAAAAAGCAGGATAGCAAGGCATCACTGCTGCTGCTTAAGAGGCTTTGGGTGAGTCTGTCCTACACAAGACCACCTAATGAAACAGCAGATGAAAGATGAACAGAGCTGACCTGGTCCTGTAGCAACAAATACAGCATAATAATGCTGTCTTTAAACTTTGTGATTGCTGAAAGCTTCTCACCCTTACCAGAGGCTGAAATACACACTAAACCAGCTCTGCTGCCTCAAATCTAGGATTTCTGGATTACTCCTGTATAAGAGGTCACAAAACCTCAATCACCTCTTGCTGTCTCTGATGGCTTGTTCTTCTCTTTAGACACTGGAGGAAGACAGGTGTTTTTGCAGATCACTTCCTCAGCCCTTTCCAAAAGCAGAAAGGACACAAGTCCTGGCATACCAGTTAGCAGTGCTGATTTCTTAAGAAAAATGCCAGTATTTTCAAATATCTTTCTTTTCTCCAAGAGAAATTGTCACTTTGGACTAAATTCATCCCTGCGCTAATTCCATCACAGTCAGTTACTTCAATAACAGCATTTGTATTTAATTAGGAACATAAGCTGGTACTTACTTTAAATTCCCATTTTTCATTTTTCCAGTGGGAAGTTTTTGCACAAGTTGTCTACTTTGAGTTTTGGATAATATAAACAGATTTAATACATAACCTTCTGAAGTTTCAGCAACAGGACATTAATAGATCTTTGATTGCAGTAAAGCAACTGAACTTCATTTTACAATCTGAATTTAATATGCAATATTATCTTAAGTAATGGCATAGAATGTCATTACAGTACATAGTATCGTACTGTGAATTATACATCCATTCCTGGAATTCGTGAGTTACCATAGTCGGCTTGTACTAACTCTTTCTAGAGTTAATACTGCATACAGCACCAGCTGAAACCAACTGCCTGTTTCCAAATGCCTTTTACTTCCTTAAATGTTCAGCATTAGATCATGAAGTTCCAATGTCTGATTTCTCTTTCATTCTTTCTGTCAGTTTTAATACAATTGCTTTTCCTGATTCTGAATACAGACAGACAAAAATCTTTTCTCCTAACATGACAATTTTAACAATCTCTAATTTAGAATGTAGAAAAAAATATCAGAAGTTAAAATTAGCTGAGCCAGAGTCCTTTCTGAGAAACAGAACTTTCATTCCATGTAAATAAACTAGTAAAAAATCACTTCTACACCTGTCCTGAAATTATTTGCTAAAATAATGACAAATCATAGTAAACTTTCCTTGCTTCTCTGATATTTCTATTCAAACTCTTTTATAGCCTAACATGTTCTGCGTTTTCTCCTCTCTTACTATGGCTGGCAGAGTCTTTAGACAGTATCTCAAAAAAATCATACTAGGGCTGATGAGAATGAGGTAAGGTGGGCCTGAATCATCTGGAGTCCCAGTCTAGCAATTCTTTTAATCCTGGAAGAACAGAGTTAAGTTGCACTAAAGGAAAGAGTGATGTGTCCTGCTGCCTCAACAAGACCCTGGCAGATTTCGAAAATCTCACTTTGATCATATTCCTTTGTTGTGAATTATTTTTCATAGTGGAAGGATACACTCAGCAGAGCACCAAACTCCTTGTAATTGTTTTGGAGTGTTCATATTTTAAATGCTCCATATTAGCAGCACATTACAAGACCCCAGGGTGTGCATTACTGGGCAATTAAAGTGGTTCTTGGAAGGCTAACATTGTGAAGCTTCAGCCTTTTCTCTGCAGTGTGTCCAGGGGAGGCTGTGATGGCCAAGGCACACACACCCTGCTGTGCTGCACTGCTTAATTAGTGCAGGGCTGTACTGCTGAGCCACGGGCTATGCCGGTGGTACAGACAAGGCAGCCTGCGGGGGACACGGTGCAGGGCTGAGTGAGACAGTGATGCCTTCTCTGCATCAGATTGCTTCCTACAAAAGGGCTTGTGACCATCCCAGTGATGCTGGCATAAAAGAGAAGAGGCAGCTTTTGGGTCCTTGGTGACAGCCCAAATGGAGCCAACAATATCTCACCTGCAGATTGGCGTTGTGCAGGCATAAAGAGCTCTGAATATGGCTTCGTTTCAAATAGGAGACAGTCTTATGTTTCTGAGCGTAGGTTGAAACACAGCTGAATCCACAGTTGAGGAAAAAAAAAAGGGCGGGGAGGGGGGGGAAGTCTTGTTTGCACAAACAAAGTTCAAAACAAAAAGCAAGCTTTGTAACATAGTGAGGAAAAACAGCCAAGGGATTTGGGGGTGAAGGAAGGGAAATAGAAAGTCTTATAGAGCCTAATCCGATTTAGGGAAGGGCTTCAGTTCCTTGCTCTGTCATGGACCTCTCTCATCAAGAGTTTGGACAAATGGCATTTCTCTCTGTGCTCTGTTTCCTGCCTGAAGTGTGAAGATAGGAGCATTGCCGTGCCACCTGGGGCACAGTGAGGACAGCTGGAAGGAGGAGTGAAGGGCTCAGACTCTAATAACAGGCCAAGTAAGTGCTTCAGCGAGCTGTAGCACAGTATTGGCTTCGTTCTCCTGCTTGAAGCAGAAGTGACATGTACCCTGCTGACAGCGGCTGTGTATGAAGGGAAGGGAAATAGACAAAAGCAATGAGAATTATATTTCAGCTACATAGGCTTTGGTGGTCGTATTTGAATTTGCAGCAGTTGATGTAGTTGGGAAGATCAGAGCTGCAGCTGCCCCCCGAAAGCCTCAACACAATTTCTAATAGGAAGTAGAGCGGAGGAGGGAGCACTAGCTTCTACTGCAACACTTAAAACCCTCAGAACAACAGCTGACATTGGCAGGAGCAGCAGACCCAGCTTCCTCACTAGCTGGCCTGAGGCTCTGGTGCTCCTTGCCAAGATAGCAGAATGCCTTCAAACCCTGCCATATTCAGGGGCCACAAGCAATATTCACACATTCAAACTCTCTCCTGTCATGAAAATTGCATTTTCTTCTCCTTACCTTTTGGAAAAGGAGAGAGAAGAAGGGTGATCATACACCATGTTAGTATATAAGCACAAGTATGACAGATTAATTAGATTGATTAGATTGATAGTCCTAAAAGGTGCATGAAGAGGGATTATCTGCTTTCCCAAAGCTTCCAAATGAATGAGAGGTTGAAATGGAAATGCCTTACATATCTCAAAACACAATCTCAGCCCTTTTAGAGAAGATTTGACTCCTTATCTGCTGTTAATCTGTGTAGGTTCATCAACTACACTGACATCATGCCTACAGACATGGGGAAAAAAGTGCCACTTTTTTCCAGGTCAGCTTGCTCACTACAAACAGGAGAGAAAGTCCAATCCTGCCCTTTTCTCTCTCACTGCATTTCTTGGCTGCACTCTAAGAAGACTCACAATTCACAGCATCAGTTTTACTATCTGAAGGGCTTAGAGAGAAGCTAGGAATTTTTTTTGTTGTTTTAAATCAGTGACCCATGATGACACCATATGGTTTTATTTCATTTAATTTGAGCAGAGCATTAATGTTCAGCTTCTAGCAGATTTCTACCCATTTCTACCCATTCCAGTTCTGCTGTGCTACATAGTACAAGTCCAGACATAAGGAAGAGGGGTGGAAGGAAAGAAAGGTGAAGATGCCTGAGTTTTGGGGGTGGGATCTACCAGGCAGGGGTTTGGCCTGCCACCTTATTCGGTTGAGCAGTAACACACAACTTCATGCCCCTGGTACTGATGGCATTGTCAGTGATCAGACCCATGTGCATAGGTTGCCTAGACTGACCTCCCAGAGTAAATTGCTGCATTAATCTGTAAGAAATGTTTTCTCACCTGGGAAGCAGATGTACTTGAATAGTTGCTATGCTATGCAAAGCTGTGGCTGCAAAGCCATCAGGACCTGGGTTGGCTGGCTTAAAGCTGGCTAAAGTATATATCTACATGAGCTGCAGTCAAGCAGTGACTGCAGCGTAGAAACGTCCTTAGGCAGGTGCTTCTGCTTTTATTAAACTCAGTTCACGTTTGGAAGGTTTTCTTCCAGAAATTCATTAAAATCCAAACATCTAGAAGATGTCATACAGTCAACAAAACATTGGAAGCGAACTTGATCCTAGTTGTTTAACATCCTGAGTTTAAGGTGAATTAAGGAAATCTTAAAAGACACAACCAGTTCTGCTAGTCTTGGATGTAGAAACATAGGCTTGGGAGGAACCACCTGGGTCATCAAGTCCAAATTCTAATATCTTGGGCAACCACGGAGCAGATATTCAACTCACAGCATCCATGAAAGTATCCATCCCAGCAGCTACAGACCTACCATTCCCCCTCAACAAATTCATAGTCTCTGCAACAAAAGAACAAAAGCTACAAAGCCAACAAACCACAGGAAGAGAGCAGGAGCGAAGCATTGCCAGTGGCTAAGTCCCTTTCACTAGCAAGATATTTCTGCTATAAAAAGGCACAGAAATTTTTGAGCTCTTAGAAATTAATTGTTTTCTGAGTACACCTACACTGCAATGATTGCAGTTAAGAGTGGCATCTTCTGCTACCTACAGAATGGCCAGCTTGGATCATGCTAGCAGAGTTGCTGCAGCAGCATGGAGCTGGCGTAGGGTACAGCCCCATGAGCTGCCAGCACACTGGTGACTGCCACACGGCACGGGCTGGAGCTGTGAGAACAGCGGCTGTGCCAGCAGGTGAGTTAAGAAGACCTACAGAAACACATGGGCTTGCCAAGGTTAAATATCTTAATCTGGAGTATGGGAACTTTTAATTGAAAGCTTTGCTTTGAGCCCATTTCCAGTTATTAAAATTCAGGAGTCTGTGCTAAATTCCTTGTGGACATTCATTTTGATTAACAGAAGACATGTGTGTACTAGGAAGGGAGTCTTGAACTGGGAGGAATCAGATAAATGTAGGTAATGTTCTCAGACCTCTTGCAAGTTATGCCATACCTGGTATTTTGTGGAAAGCCTCAGATCTTGAAGATAAACAATTAATTCTGCTTTAATTTAATACCAAGGTATTTCTGGCTTTCATGACTGCAAAGACTAGGTGGAAGTGGGACCTGGCTGCCTCCCATGGGGGCAGAACTGGAGTCAAAGGAAAAGAATATAAATATATTCTATATACATGTGAATTTTTATACCAGTCTTCTCATTTTGAGGGGTATTGAATGAGGAGTTTTTAACTTTTGGGCTTGGCAGCATTGTGTATTAGCTGTGCATTATGTCTATATCCTGCAGAGTGCTGCACTGCAGTACGTGCCTGTGTGTGTTGGATAAGTAAGTGATCTCCTTTACAGGGGTGTCACTGAGTATGCCTCCCTTACGCTGGTCAGAACTGGGGAAAATTTTTGTGGTGGACCCCTTACCGTTAGAAGAAACAGTGCTGAAAATGTATCAATTACATCTAATGTTAGTTTTACTTTGGGTTTTAAAGAAATAAAATTGTGAGAAGAATGTAAGCCTTGTCAGAATGGAAATATTGGGAGGTTTCCCTTTAAAATTATCTTTTTCAGGTAAATGAGAGACTATACTAACAAATAAAAATCAGAATAATGTTTTTATATTTTATTGAAAAAGCAGGGTCTGACTACTACTGAAATGTAGCTTAGAATTTTATTAAAGTTCTGATTGAAAGCCACATTCATGAAGAACCTGAATCTTTCCCTTCTTCTTCTAGTCCTTGCTGCTTTTGGTATTATTTATTCCTTGCTTTATTGTGCCACCCAAAGCAGTTAGAAACAGGTGAGCATTTCAGCGTGTGGGTGCTACATAGGCTCCCAGCATCAAGTTGGCACTCATCTCTGTAGAAGATAATCTAGTTTTCATATTTATAAGACAAAACCATTTTTTTCGTAATGAAAAGACAAATCTGTAACCAGTCTGCTTGACTTATGTAAGTCACTATCAGTCTAATCTTTAGAGAATATGATCTGTATGTTTATGTGTCCATATTGTGTTTGCAAATGCACTGGCATTTGTTAGTATGTTTTAATTCACCACACAATGGGCATACTTGTTTATCTTTGCCTATAGGTCTGCATTTATAACTGTGGAGTTAGATATTTGGGTGATATACTGTATATTCAGTCCCCATGAAGAATTAATAAATATTTGTTCAACCACTGCAGGTTTTCACAGAGTTTAATGGGAAAATAGGCTGTTCAGATGTGTGGCTTGCAACCATCACCAACTAGCTATATGGATGTTTTTATACAGCACCATGCACTTATTACAAATAATAAGGCATAACCACCTAGAACTAATGTATAGCAAGGCTATAATATCCATGATGTAATAGCTAACATATCTGAATACAGATACATAATTAATGGGGAACCTTGCTGTGTTATAAGGCCCGTACCTGTGTGTATATTTGCATAGTTGTGTAAGTTTGTGAATGCAGATGTGTTTTTTTTCGAAATAACATACCTATCATCCATCCAGTTAACTGCAGGGCTGTGGGTTTCTATGGGCCTTCACCAGCCTATTATATCTATCCTTTTCTGTTGCAATTGTAATGGCTGATAAAGTACCCTAAGCCTCTGGGTACCCTTCTCCTTGCTTCTGTATAAATACAGTCTCTGTCCATAGGATTTAGCAGTCTAAGGGTTTATGTACATACGGCTGTGCAAAATAACTGATTTGAATTAACTGAAAGTGTGAAATTAAAGTTGTCTGGTTAAACTACATTACACCTCTGACTCTCTTGTTTAGAATTAAGGCAGCTTTAATTTAGTTTAGCTTAATTCACTTTGGAAATGAAGTGAACTAAATTCAATTTAGGACACTCAAATTTTGAATGAGCACCTGAACAATGTTTTAATGCTTTTAAGCAATGTACTTGCAAAGTTAATTCAGATTAATTTTCTCGTTTGACCCTGTGTAAACAAGCCTGTTGCCTATTCCCTGTCAATGAAACCATCTCAGCTGAGACTCCTTCAACAACTCCAAATTGACAACCAACCTCCCAAGAGGAGCAGTTTAAATGATCCTCCCACACACACAAGTGTTTTCTCATCCCTACATCCCCATGCAGGCAACTCTTCTCCTGGCGAGCTTTAGAAATCTCTAAGAATGATTTGGCCAGAGCTTGATTCGCTGAGCCGGGCACTAGTTGCACTAGCTAATACAGAAGAGATGCAGCAATTGTTTAACACTATCTGAAGATCTGAGTTATAAATATTGAATTATTCAAATTCTGCAGGTTAGGCTTTTGCAGTGGAATATTATATTGCAAATTATGATACATTCTTTCTGAAAATCTTGCTATTCTAGAGAATTTTAGTGATTTTATCCAGTGCCATTATTTCAAAACATTCATCTGAATTAAGTACTTGTTCACCTAATGAATCAGAATGCCACCAGTAAATCAGCATGCATCTCATTTTTTAGTCTAACTTAAGTTCAACAAGATCAGATGCAATCAGGATTTATAGGTAGAGGAATACAAAAGGACATAGGCGATGGTATTTAGAAAATTCTACTACTTTTACATTTTTTCTTGAATATATTGTGGTATAAGAAGATAGGAGGTAGCATAAGGTGACCCAAAGATTCTATCTTGCCATTTTTAAAGGACAGTTGCAAAATCTATCATGAATAAAATAACCTTAGAAATAAGACAGAAGTATATTTTAATGCAAAAGTATTAATGTTTTTAAAGCGCCATTATGGAAATGTCAAACTTTTTACTACCTTGCTTAATTATAAACCACTCTGTGTGTTTTGTCAGAGGATGTCTTAAGAAGGAAATTCTGTCAAACATTATTTTTATCACAAATCAAAAAATTGCCTTGAAAAATTGCCTCTCAGAAAATCTTAGCTCAGGGAGAGCAGCTGCCTTAAGTCTTTGCTAAGAAGTCAACCAGGCAAACAAAAAAAGCAAAGAAAGCCCACTTAAATGTCTCAAGCCATCAAGTACTGTTTGATTAGATGGTTAGGTTTTATTTTTGTGTGCTGTTTTTTATGGAGTTATTGCTGATGAATAATGTTGTTTGATGGCTACAGCAGTCTCAGATCTTTGACTGGTAGAAAATTAGCATGGTTTCACTGAAACACAGTATAATGCAATAAGGAGACAGTCCTATATATTAATATGCTTGTGCAGGATGCACTTCATTGTGCTTCTGTGGGCATCCATTTATGTGCAGCTAGCTAAGAGGATACTACTGTAAGTAAAATTTAGGCCTGTAGAAGCACATCATCATTTCTCTGACATTTTCAGTATGTATATGCTGCCAAATGATGCTGTGCTGGTGTACCTGTGTGTGTGTGTATGTGCTTGTGTACTTGTACATGCAGGCATTTGCAGGTCTGTGTGTCTGCAGGTATGTTTCTACTTCTGTGTGTAATCTGGCTGTGGTGCTTTCTGAATAACAATGAGCTTACTAAAAGCATGTATGTATTTGTATCTGTGTGTGCATCTATCTGCATATGGATGGGTTTGCATGGTGTTTGTAGATGCATTTCTTGTTTGTGTGGTTTGTGTGTCCCTCCTGTGAGATGGATGACTTCTTGTGATCTGATCTCGGTCACTGTTTGTGCTTTCATTCCTGTAAAAGGCAGCATTCTTCAACAGCAAAAACACTAACTGGGCATCACGAGACTTGGATCCAGACACCCATTTTATGGGCTTTGTGACTGAGCAGACTCTTTTAATTCGCTCTCTACCTTAGTTTCCCCTCCCAGCCTTTTTTTTTTAACAAAGTGGACGTACAATACCTGCTACTATGTGGGCATATGTAATACCATATGTGAATGACTCTAGTTCAGCCAAATTTTTCAGTCCTGAGAGAACCTTCTGATGCTATGTCACTGCCTTACAGTAGCATTCATCCCTGCACATGCCTGCCTTCATGTGTTCATGTTTGGGGTGTCCATCTGTGTACTTTGGGGCTGGATATTTGTAGTTTTTTTCTCCCCCATGTACAAACAGACCAGGGGAGCATGGAAAGGAAGGAGTTATTAAATGCCAAGTGGATATGCAATAAATCCCATTGATTTTACAAACTCCAGCTTGTCTTCAATCTCTTTCCGTTCTTTATCCTGGGGGCATTACAACAAAACCCTATTTTAAATACCTTTTCTTTCCCTTCCCCCTTCCCTCACTCCCAAAAAAGTGTCAATATTTTATTTGGATTTTTAACTTCACTCCATAACAGTTGTTTGACCTCCTGACTCATGTGAGTCACATAAATTCTGGGACTTTATTCAGGAGCCATGTTCCTTCTATTGAATAAGCAATTTGGGAGGGTGAATTAATGACTTGTGCTGTTGCTGGAAAGTCCCTGAAGAAATATTAAAATTGCTTGCAGACTGAATCAATACTCACTGAACACCCAGCATGAGGACCTGGGCTTTTTAATGGCTACAAGCAGTGGCACTTGGTAGAGGAAGGGGAATTCCTGTACACATAATGCACACAGACACACACAAGCGATAGCAGTCTTCCCCCAGCGTTGCTGGTCTTTTCAGTAACAGCATATTCTTGTTTATGCAGCCTGCTACGAATTAATGCCTGCTATGCCAGGGAAAGGACTTACAGTCCAGTTCCCATCTCCCTCCCAAGAAGATCATACAGGATTTGCAAAAGCTGACTGTATGGCCATGTCTTAAGCACTTGGGTTAGCATGTTCTGACATAGTCTGTGAGGCACAGGGAAGGTTGATTATTTGTGGTGTTAAGAGCATGTTCTATGTGCCACTTGGCTTTTTTCCTGTCTAAAGGGGAAAGACACTAGCACTGTGATAGGTTTTCTTGTGCTGTTGTTTCTTGCAAGAGGATTGGGCTGTTTTGCAGAAGCATGGTTCTGTGGCTTTTGGTGCTGAACAGTGTTTGTACCTGTCCACAGCATGAATTTGTTTTATTTCTGATATTCTGTAGACTTTGCTTTCTTATTCTGATTTGTGTTTTGGTGAGTCTTGAACGTCATGCACCCCTGCTTGTGTTAGGAGTGGCTGTGTGATGCTTTTGGTCATTGAGTAAAGGTGTCATTTCACTGGACCAGTCTATTTCAATGGGTGCGGGTGCAAACCTCCATGGTTCTGAGTGCCTTGAGAGACCACCAGCCTCACTAGGACATGAATGTGCTTGCTGTGCTGCTTGACAAGGCTTTCAGTGTTTGCTACTAACTAGGCTGACAACTGCCAGATTTTGCCCTTACTCTGCTTTGCTCTAACCCCCTCTGGCCAGGGTGGGTTTTGTTACCAGAGTTTTCAAGTCTCCTTTGAGAATGTGGCCCCATGTTTTGCCCTATGGTCGTGAATGGCTGTTTTGTATTCGCTTGTTGGGTGGCTGTTATTGTGTATTAACACCAGGGTGGGTGTGCTTTGTATGACCGCATGTCTGTCTCATTGATTCCATCAGTATTATTTTGTAATCGTGTGTCTCTGTGATTGAGTTAGTGTGCATTTCAGGGCTCCTGTGTATTGAATAATGATGTCAGGGATTGGGTTGTTTGACTGGGTAATGGCCTCTTTTCAGTGTTGTAAGTGAATGTGTCCTTCTCCTGTTTCCCTGTCTCAGCTGGGGCAGGATCATTTACACTAGGTGATTCCTTAAGATGCTCACATGCACTAAAAGAGTATCCCTTTGGCTCCCAAGCTCTCCCTGCCAGTGGGGCGTGCTGAAGGTACATCTCTCGCGTGTGTGTGACACACTAGGTGCCATGTCTGGCTGGTTCTCAGCTGCATGCTTCAAGGTCTGTGGCCACTTACTTGTGAATAACTATGTGTGAGCAGATTTCTAAGGCTATGTGAATATGTTTACATGTGTGTGTGCCTTCTAATGTTCTCAGGGGTTTTGCTAAGACCTTTCAGTTATGTTTGTGGGTAAGATTCTTCACAATTATATGCAAGACTATACTGTGCAGTTTCAAATAAATTTGACTGAGTCTGTGAAGAGATCTATAAATGATTACATATCTCTTCAGCGTATGCTTGCCTTTGCAAGGGTCTTCTTGTGTGACTTTCTATATTAATGCATGGAAGGGCATCCATGTCACTTAGCAGATGCCTCTGATCTGTGTGTGACTGACTGGAAATGTTTCCAAGACTGAACTGACCTGGGTCTCTCATATATGTAAGAAAGAATGGGATTCTGTGTCAGCAGCATTTAGCAGTAAATATATGTGTTAAGAAATTTTAAATGTACAATGAATCTCTGGGGTTTTGCAATGGTTTCTGACTTGTAAGGATATTGCGCAGTAATGCTTAAGACAGTGTAGCCATATTTGGTCCCTTGGAAGTGAACAAGAGGTTCAGTTATTTTTCAGCTGATGATTATGTGTCATTGCCACATGGATTTATTTGCTCTGCACAGGCAATGTGTCTGGCATTGGGCCTGTTCTGTCCTTCCTCAGCCATAAGGATTTAGCCCAGTAGCAGTCACATATAGACAAAGTCTAGCTGTAAAAGACCCAGAAAACTTCCAGAGAGAGTTCTCAATTGTACCCTCTCACCAAAATATACCACAAGGGAAAGGTTCATGTCTTCTCTCAGGTCATCTATATGGCTAGAATTTAGCAAGCCAGTGAGTTTAGCTTAAATTTTTTAGTGAGGTTGCTAACAAGTAACTCCTTACTCCTCCTTGCATTAGCTCAAGCCTTATTACTTCCCCTACTCCCTTATTTGTGTTCTCACACTCTTTTCCCACCTCCTCCTCTGTCTTCTGGCCTGAATTTGACCTTGAACAGATGACATGATCCTTAGCTCACCCACTGCTTTACCAGCTCCCACCCCTCACACTGGGGTAGCAGCATCAGGGTAACAGGGAGATGGGAAAAAAATGAGGGAGTGAGAGAGGGAGGGAGAAAGGGAGAGAGACCTGTTTGAAAAATAATTGGAGGCTGTTAAACAGAGGAGCCCAGCATATCACTCTAGTAATGGAAATAAATTCCATTGTATTTGCATTTTAATTTTCCACATAAACAAAGGCCCGGAGTGAGCTGGCTTCGCCAGAATCACCGGCCAGAATTTAATTAGAAATGAAAAGTTTATAGGGTCCTCTTTAATGCGATTAATGCACAGTTAACATTTATCACATACATATGCTGGAATCGCCTTTTTTAAGCAACCACCGGCCATGAAATGAATTTCTTTTCAACTTTTTTAGCATGCGTGAGGAAGGCTGTCTCTGGTGAGGCGGTCCAGTGAGCACACTCCTGACAGCTTGGTAAACTGCAGCCCACAGAGGCTTAGTAGCCCCCATCCTCACTGAGGAAAGTTCAAGGTGGCTTAGAGGGAAGCATGGTCTAGTGGTTAAAGCCTGAGGTTGGGAGTCAGGGGATCTGGGTTGTATTCCCAACTCTGCCACATGCTCACTGCATGACTGACTTGCTCTTAGCATCTGTTTCTCTGGGTGTTAAAAATAAAAGAGAAATCAGCTGGAAGAAGATATCTTAGCTCCAGACCCATCTGAATCTCAGTCTCTCCAGCAACTTGCCCAGCCCTGTTGTATGGGATCTGCATTGGATTCTGTATTATGCTGACGTCTCAGCTCATCTCCCTGTGCCTGGGCATTCCTACACCAGCTGCCTGATGTGAGA